>JBDJHY010829760.1:0-15132 GCA_039654485.1 Withania somnifera | reverse complement strand
ATCTTCCTATATCGCTCAAAATCCTATATCTTCCTGTTCTAGGCCCCGAAGAATGCAAACTGAGTATGTTTTTCATAAAAAAATGGTCACACACCATGGCCAGCATCCCTACACACCGATACTAATCATTTTTGCAAAATATCCACCCAGACTCCTGGTCACCAGAAAACTTCCTGGACTGTTACAATCAGAAGTCCTCCCAAATCATTGAAAATCCTGTATCTCCTTATTCTAGGCCCCGCAGAATGCCAATTGAGCGTGTTTTTTTCAAAGGGATGGTGACGCGCATGCCTTGCATCTGTATGAATAAATATTTATCATTTTCGTAAAATTGCCACCCACGCCCCTGTCTCAAAAAAACTTCATGGACTATTACACACAGATATCCTCTTAAATAGCTGAAAATCCAGTACACATTGTTTCGGGCTCTGCAGAATGCCTACTGAGGGTTTTTTCCACAAATGGACAGTCACACGTCATGCCCAACATCCATACACACCAAAATGATTATTTTCACAAAATGGCCACTCGAACCCCTGGTATTTAAAAAACTCTAGGGACTATATTACAAATATAAATCCTCCTAAATTGCTAGAAATTCAATATCTCCTTGCTGAGCCATGCATAATGCCAATCGAGCATGTTTTTTGCAAACAGATAGTCACATGTCGTGTCCAGTATTCATACACATAAAAATTTATCATTTTCACAAAACCACCAGCTGGGCCCCTGATCTCCAAAAAACTCCGTGGACAACTACACAAAGAAATCCTCCTAAATCGTAGAAAATCTTTTATCCCCTTGTTCTATGGCCCTGTAAAACGCCAACCGAGCCTTTGTTTTGAATGGACGATGACACATCAGGCCAGAATCCATAACACAAAAATTTATCATTTTTGCAAAATCACCACCCAGTCCCTTGGTCACCAGAAAACTTCATGGACTATTACACACATAATCTTCCTAAATCGCTCAAAATCCTGTACCTCCCTGTTCTAGGCCCCGCCGAATACAAATCGAGTGTGTTTTTCACAAACGAATAGCCACACACCATTTACAGAATCTGTGCACACCGATATTAATCTTTGTTGCAAAATCTCTACTCAGGCCCCTGGTCACCAAAAAACTCCATGGATTGTTACAAACAAAAGTCCTCCCAAATCGCAGAAAATCCTGTATCACTTTATTCTAGGCCCCACAAAATGCCAACTGAATGTATTTTTCTTTAACGAATGATCACACGCACGCCTAGCATCCCTATGTACAAAAATTTATCATTTCACAATAATAGCCACCCGGGAGCCTGGTCTCCAGAAAACTCCTTGGACTATTACACACAAAAATCCTCTTAAATAGCTGAAAATATGGTATTTCCTTGTTTTAGGCCTTGCAGAATGCGTACTGAGTGATTTATCTAAAAATGGACACTCACATCATGTCCAACATACGTACACACTAAATTTATGATTTCACAAAATCTCCACCCGAGCCCATATCTTTAGAAAACTCTGGTAGATAACCCATATAAATCCTGCTAAATTGTTGGAAATTCAGTACCGACTTGTTCTGGTCCTTGCATAATGCAAAACGAGCGTTGTTTTTTCAAATAGATAGACACACGTTGTGCCCAGTATTCATACACACCAAAATTTATCATTTTGAAAAAACTGCCAGCCGGGCCCTTGATCTCCAAAAAACTCCGTGGACTATTACACACAGGAATCCTCATAAATCATAGAAAATATTGAATCTCCTTGTTTTGGGCCCTACAGAATGCCAACCGAGCGCCTTTTTTTCAAATGAATGGTCACAGGTCATGCCAAAATCCATGATCACCAAAATTTATCATTTTTTCAAAATTGCCACTCGGTCTCTTGGTCACTAGAAACTCCGTGGAATATTACACACATAAATCTTCCTAAATCGCTCAAAATCTTGTATCTCCCTGTTCTAGTTCTCGCAGAATGTAAAACGAGTGTATTTTTCAAAAATGATCATTCACACACCAGATGCAGCATCCGTGCACATCGATATTAATCATTTTTACAAAATCTCCACCCAAGCCCCTGGTCACCAGAAAACTCCATGGACTGTTACAAACAGAAGTCCTACCAAATCCCAGAATATCATGTATCTTCTTATTCTAGGCCCCGTAGAATGCCAACTGAGCGTGATTTTTGCAATTCATACCCTTAGTTTCAGTTGGTTGGGGCAGAGATAGACTGTCACACACATACCTAGCATTCGTATGTACAAAAGTTTATCATTTTTGTAAAATAGCCACCCATCCCCCTGGTATCCAGAAAACTCCATGCAATATTACACATAGAAATCCTCCTAAATCACAGAAAATCTTATATCCCCTTGTTCTGGGCCCTGCAGAATGCCAGCCAGGTAGTTTTTGTGAACAGAAGGTTAGATCATGCCAGAATCTATAAACATCAAAATTTATCATTTTTGCAAAATCGCTACCCGAGCCCTTGGTCACCAAAAAAACACTGTGGACTATTACACACAAAAATCTTCTTAAATTTCTCAAAATCCTGTATCTCCCTATTCTAGGCCCCGCAAAATACAAATCGAGTGTGTTTGTCATAAACGACTGGTCACATGCCATGTGCAACATCCGTACACACCGATATTAATAATTTTTGCAAAATCGCCACCCGAGCCCTGGTCACCAGAAAACTTCATGGACTGTTACAAACAAAAGTCCTCCCAAATCGTAGATAATCTTGTGTCTCCATATTCTAAGCCCAGAAAAAGCCAATTGGGTGTCCTTTTTACCAAATGGATGGTCCCACGTATGCCTAGTATCTGTATACATAAATATTTATCATTTTTGCAAAATCTCCAAACGGCCCCTAGTCTCCAGAAAACTCCATTGTCTATTACACACATAAATCCTCTTAAATAGCTGAAAATCTGGTATGTCCTTGTTCTGGGCCATGCAGAATGCCTTCTGATCTCTTTTTCTGCAAACGTACTGTCACATGTCATTACCAACATCTGTATACACCAAAATTATCATTTTCACAAAATCACCGTTCGGGCCCCTGGTCTCTAGAAAACTCCGGGACTGTATTACACACAGAAATCCTTCTAAATCACTAGAAATTTAGTATCTCCCTATTCTGGGCCTTGCATAATGCCAACCGAGTGTGTTTTTCACAAACGGATTGTCACACATCGTGTCCAACATTCATATACACCGAAATTTATCATTTTTGCTAAACCGCAGCCAGGCCCCTGATCTCTGAAAAACTCGGTGGACTATTTTTCACACAGAAATCCCCTAAATTATGAAAAATCTTATATCTCTATGTTCTGTGCCCTGCAGAATGCCAACCCAATGTGTTTTTTGTGAACGGACAGTCACACTTCGTGCCAGAATCCATAAACACCAAAATTTATCATTTTTGTAGAATCTCTACTCGGGCCCTTGGTCACCAGAAAACTCCATGGACTATTACATACATAAATCTTCCTAAATTTCTCAAAATCTTGTATCTCCCTATTCTAGGCCCCGCAGAAAGCAAACCAATTGTGTTTTTCAAAAATAATCGGTAACACGCCATGCGAAGCATCCATACATACCAATATTAATCATTTTTGCAAAATCGCAACCCGGGCCCCTATCACCAGAAAACTCCATGGACTGTTACAAACAGAAGTCCTCCCAAATAGAAGAAAGTTATGTATCTCCTTTTTCTAGGCCCCGTAGAATGTCGATTGAGATTGTTTTTCACAAACGAACGGTCACACGTATGCCTAGAATACGTATGCAATAAAATTTATCATTTTAAAAAAAATTGCCACCCTAGCCCTAGGTTTTCAGAAAACGCCTTGGACTATTACACATAGAAACCCTCTTAAATAGCTAAAAACTTTATATTTCTTTGTTCTGTGCCTTGCAGAATGGCTATTGAGCACTTTTTCTACAAATGGATAGTCACGTCATGCCCAACATCTGTACACACCAAAATTATCATTTTTACAAAATCGCCACTCAGACCCCTGGTCTCTAGAAAACTTCGGGGACTATATTACACAAAGAAATCCTCCTAAATCGTTGGAAATTCAATATCTCCCTGCTATGCCATGCATAATGCCAATCGAGTGTGTTTTTCACAAATGGATAGTCACATATCGAGCCCAGAATTCATACACACCAAATTTTATCATTTTCGCAAAACCACCAGCCGGTCCCCTGATCTCCGAAAAACTCCATGGACTATTACACACAGAAATCCTCCTAAATCACAGAAAATCATTTATCTCCTTGTTCTATGGCCTTGTAAAATGCTAACCGAGCGTGTTTTTTGTGAATGGATGGTCAAACATCATATAAGAATCCATAAACACCAAAATTCATCATTTTTGCAAAATTTCCACCCAGGCCCTTGGTCACCAGAAAATTCGTGGACTATTACACACAGAAATCTTCCTAAATTGCTCAAAATCCTGTATCTCCGTGTTCTAGGCTCCATAGAATGCAAACCGAGTGTGTTTTTCACAAACAAGCATCCACATGCCATGTGCAGTATCCATATATACCGATATTAATTATTTTCACAAAATCATCACTCGGGCCCCTGTCACAAAAAAACTTTGTGGACTGTTAAAATAGAAGTCCACCCAAATCACAGAAAATCCTATATCTCCTTATTCGAGGCCCCATAGAATACCGACTGAACTTGTTTTTTGCAGACGGACGGTCACACACATGCCTAGCATCCCTATGTACAAAAATTCATCATTTTCGCAAAATCACCACTCGGGCCCCTGATCTCTAGAAAATCTATGGAACACTTAGAAATATTCTTAAATAGCTGAAAATCTGGTATCTTTTTGTTCTGGGCCCTGCAGAATGGCTACTGAGTGCTTTTTTCACAAACTAACAGTCACACGTCATGTCCAACATCCGTACACAACAAAATTATCATTTTCACAAAATCGCCATTTGGGCGCCTTGCCTCTAGAAAACTCCGAGGACTATATTAAGCTAGTATAAAACCCTATAATTTTCTATCAGAATTATCTTCTTACATATAGTATATTTATGAAACATACTTGCTATGTAATAGAATCATCAAAATTACAGCTCATGAGGCATATTACAATTGCATTCTTCCCAGTATGCCATTTCAACTCGGTCATAATCTTGATCCTATTTTTCTTTTGAAGCTGTCTCTTTTATATGGTTAGTTATGCCATTTGCAGCGCAATTTTACACTGTTCTCCTTGGTGTACTCTTGAAGATCTGCAACTACTATGCTTCCTTGTTGTTCTCTGTAGGAACAAGTAGTTTGTTATCTGATTCTCTCTTTTTGGTAACATGCAGGTATGCACAGATCTTATGGCTTTGGAAGAACTTGCACAAACGTGAAGGAAGTGTGAAAGATTGTTTTTTTCTATGATTTAAATTTTAGTATCTTTTTTGGTTTATGTTCAATATGTTAAACCATTGTACAAAATTATAGTTTTGTGGTTTTATTGACACTATGATGATTATTAAGTACTTTTGAATCTGTTGAAATATTTTTCATTGCGTTTAGTATTTTAGGATGATGATGACCATAATTTTGGTTACAAAAAATAGTCTAAATTGACTTTTGATTGTGACCACTTTTTTTGTCACTAATAATAGTCATAAAATAACACAACAGGATTTTAGTGACAACCTTTTTGGTCACTAACCGTGGTCATGATAGGTGTTATTGACCATATTTTTTATCACAAAAAATGGTCAGCAACAACTTGCATCTATTTTTATCAACTACAGTTTTGTTCACTATATATGGTCACTAAACTTTTTGTTGACTAATTTTTTAGTCACTAAACGCAGTCACTAAAATTACATGACTTAAAATAATTTTAGTGACGACCAATTTGGTCACTAAATTTAGTCATTAAAAGCGTTGAACGAGCCCTTATTGGTGATGTCTATACTTTTTCACTAAATGTGGTCACTAATTTTGCACCTTTATTGACCGAACACGACTTTTTGGTGACCCGAATTTCATCCCTTTAGTGATAAAATTTTTTGGTCACCAATTCGTGACCAAATGTTTTAGTCACAAATTTTGACTTTTAGTGACCGTATTATCAAATTGGTCACTAAGTACCTTAAGTGACCGGGCATTAGTAACAAACTGGTGACCAACTGCTTTTGGTCACTAAAGCCAATTAGTGACGAAAATATGACTTTTAGTGACCAGAATCGTTTGTCACTAAAGGCTATTTTTCTTGTAGGGTTAAATTCATGAAATTTCCACCAACACCTCGAAAATGCAGCGACAAGTTCGGGAAATAAACCAACATCTCCACTGGCCTAGAACCACCATTTTGAAGTTTATAGAAGCATCAAAATTTTGATTTGACACTTCGAACACAAAAATACTACTCAAGCTCCAACTTTTGCCTTAAACTTAACTAAAATCAACAAATGAGCATAAATTGTAAATGAAAACTCCGAAACACAAACTTAAGGTTAATCTTGACTTTGTTTGGCATTTCGGAGCTAATGGAACTGTCAAAATTTAATTTTGAGATTGTCTTGAAGGAAAGTTGACTTTAATCAATGAGTACTTAGTTTTAGGCTGTAAAATAGGCAATTTGAGATATTTCTCTACCTAGCTGAAAGGGATCCGAGCTACCCATCAAAGAAAGTCATAAAAATGACTTGGGGAAACTACTAAAATACTCTAGAATGCAAAATATTACATAATATCATAAATGAACATCAGGTCATTACACTCCGACATTAAAATGACACCATTTAAGGCATTATCTAGTAGGTAGTGTGGTTCCGTTTAGGGTGGTTTGATGGTTTTCATGCAAGAGTTCAGGGTACATGTCTTCTCTGTAACTCTCTTGATTGGGTTTGTATGATTGAGGATAGACCGAGGGCAGCGTAGAGTAGGCAAAAGATCTATATGGATCATAGACTTCCATCCTTGGAGTTTAGTATGGGTGAGTGAGTGTTTCGATGGGTGAATCCTACACATGGGGTTATGATATTCGATAGGCGAGGCAAGCTTATCTCCGAGTATATTGAGCCATTTGAGATTCTTGAGAGGGTTGGTGAAGTGGCTTACCATTTAGACTTGCCTTTTATATTTTTAGTGATTTATTTCATATTTTATGTTATGATTCTAAAACATTATATTCTGGATAAGTCGTCTATGCTTCTGTGGGAATCAATGTAGTTGGATGAGAGTAATTCATTTGTTGCGGAGCCAATAACTGTATTATCTAGGGATGTTAGTAGGATGAGTTCCATAGAGATACCTATGGTTAAGGTCTTGTGGAAACACCATTAGGTTGAGGAGTCCATGGGGGAGTTCAAGATGGAGATACAGACATAGTATCCATAATTATTCAAACCTTCAGGTACCTTTTTCCCTTTTTTATTTTTCTGAATTTCATGAATGAAAGTCCTTCTTAGTAGTGGATGTTGAAATAATCCTTACGACCATTTCTTGTTTTATGTGTTTCTTTCCTTCTAGATAATTCTTGTCAGTACCCTAAGTTATTTATTACCTACTGGGTCCGGCAATTTTGGCTCCCTAGTAGTTCAATTGAGAGTTATCTCATTTTTCTTATTTTAGAACCTAAAATTAGGTAATCATTGAATTTAGTCTACATTCCTTCAAGATGATCTCAGATTAAATTTCAACTGTTTTTTATCTCTAGAATGTGGATATTGGTCCTAGTGGATCGTTGGTTATGGTCTAATAGCTTTTGGTGAGAGTTTATCTCATTTGACAAGTAAATAGTTAACTAGTAATTAAATGTTTGACCTTCGTCAACATTTGATGATTAGAGCATCAAATAAGAATTCCCATTATGCTATTAGCTTTAGAATGCCGAGTTTGGGTTAGGTAGTGTATTTGTTTGCTTTCCTAAGTTTCCAAGCTAATTTCGGTATTTGAGTTGCTTTCAGGTGATTTTGGGTGTTAAGGATTGACTTGGTGAATATTTCGACAAAACAACCTCGTATCAAAATTTTGGCTATGTTGTTAAGTTTGGAATGTAATTTATGATATGTTAGCACTCTTTGTTTGTGTATATTGGGCTTCAAACCCATTTTGAGTGATGTTAAGGGAGTTGTATTTTTTCTATTTTCTAGTTGTCTGAACCCATTTGAGTGTTTTTTTAGCACTATTCATTTCTTTCTATCGACCAACTGGGCTCGTATATAAGAAATAAAGTGTATAAAAGTCACAAAAGTCTAAAAAGAAGGTCAGATAGAGAAACTAACATGATAAAGACAAGAAATATCCTAGATAACTAGCTAACTAGAAGGATGATCTAGGTAAATAAGGGAGAGAGTGTACCTGAATCTATGCTTAACTAATAAGATATGAATAATTAATAGGACGTTTAGTATACTGGTAACCTTAAAAATGGGGATGGGTAGAAGGGATAACTATAAGTAAAGCAATAAATGACACATAAAATAAACCCAATAAATACATATAATTTAAGCTAACTTAGAAAACCAGTACAATAGTAAGTAAAGGAAATCCCAACGACCTCCAATACGGCTGAGAGATACAAACAAGTGAATGCAAATCCTCCTGCATCCCATATTATCGGAGAGTACATTCAGAAACAATACTCAAGGATATAATATACATGATAATATGATGAATGATAACAATAAATCTATATGCTCCTCCTCCGATACGCGTAAGACCACAAGAAAGACCCATGGAAGGGCTTCCCTTGTATACCACTTTTCCCATGTATACCCCTACCCTGATCACATACTAGCCTGGATCAACAAGGTCCATGATGGGTGTCACTGCATACTATATTAATACTCAAAATAAAACTATAACTTAAATTATACTCTCAAAATATTAATGAATGAATGAACATCGGGTTGTCACTGAGTCTAAATCACTGTACTCTCGATATTATTGCTCAGGCATCATTGAGACTATAACTAGTATAATTCATCAATCTCTAGCGTTCAGTCCTCACCAGGTCTAGTACTATATGAAAATAGTAAGTACACCTTTGGTATTCCATTTATCATAAAAAATGGTAAAATCATCATTTAATACTTAATTTAGTTCCATAATACTAAAAATTGATACACAAGCATATACAAGGTTTTGAAATCAGCGACGTGGGCTTTTGGCCTTAAAATAGTAGAAACCAATGAATAAAACCAATTCAATAATGAGGATTTGCCCAACCACAAATAGTATCTCAAATAAGTCTTGTTGACCCTACATAGGACCAGATACTACAACATCTAGAAGCATCTAGCCAATGTTCGATGCAGTAGAAATTCCAGATAATCCCACCATCTACGTTCCAAAGTCAATCAAGACCACCCAGGGTCATATGGTAACTATAATTGCAAATGCAACACTAATGTATAACCAAGAAATAGACGAAAGAAATGGGTAGGGTAATGGGTACCAAACCTAAAAGCCCAACCCAACTAATTACTACAATTATTGCCCATATAAGCCAACTCTAAGATTGGTAAGCCATAGCCTTCCTGACGTCTGAAGATAAGCTCGTAAATACTAGTATAATGTAGCCAGAACAACTTTAACAACTGAACTATACAAATAAACCCCAAACTAGAAAAATAATAATCTACGCATTAATACGAGTCCAATATTATCCATAAATCTATAGTTACAACCGAGGTCAAAATCTTAGTAATAAAGGCCTACATGTTTGCAAACCCAAAACTCCAAACAAAAGGTACCAAAATATTCTCAACATCTTAGGGAATTCATACCCAATTTTTAGAGCTAAGACGAGCAAGAAATAATCTAGAATCAATGATTTAAAGTGAAGAATTCACTTGAGGAATTTGACATTTTTTGAATAAATCCGGTGAAATTTGAGTGGGAACTTATGAATAATTGAAGAATAATAAAAAAGAAAATTGTTTTCAACGTGACCCAATATTGCATGCAAAGACCCAAGAATTCTTAAAGTAGGTTTTTGAGTGTTTTGCAAATGAAAAAAATGAAGAACAGTGCTGAAATTCAAAAAATCCAAGTATTTATACGTAATAGTAATTTGATTTATCCAATAGTGTGGCTTAGGCTCGCAATCGCAAAACCTGGATGGGTGACTCTATGAGTGTAATGACCCTTCTAGTCATTTTTGTTATTTTACATTTTCTTGCATTCTCGAGCTTTTTTGTAACGACCCTAAGTCATTTGTATCTATCAAAACTAGTGGTTCAGTTCCTAGGTTATTTGTTTTTTTTTTGTTGTTGTGTTTGTTATCCTGTTTTAGAGCCTTTAGTATTGAAATTATTGACTTTAGTCAAATTTCTGTGAAAACAAACTCGAAATCAAATTCCAATTGCTTTGTTAGCTCCAAAACGTAGATTTTAGTCTAGCTGGACTCTTGGTTCGAGTATAGGAGCTTCGTTTTTTGAGTTTTTGCAAAATTGTGTGTTTATGTGATTTATGGTTTATAAGTGGAAATTGAGCAGTCATTTTGTGATCATAGCCTCAGATATAAAATCTAACTACAACCATAACTCTAAATGTCAAGTTTGGGTTAGGTGTGTTGTTCCATTCTAGCTCTGACCAATCGGACTCGTTTCCGGTACCAATTGAAAAATTGGTTATTTTGGCATAGAGTTGACTTTGGCCAATATTTTGTAAAAACAACTTAGGATTAGAATTTCTTTGACATCATTGAGTCTGGAATTTCATCTCCACATAGGTAACATATTTGGTTTGTGTTCATTGGGTTTCGAACACATTTCAAGCTTTGTTTCAAAGTAATTTCTTATAATGGTTTTCTAGTTAGTTTAGTTATTGGTATATTGTACCTATAATCTTTGCGATCACGACCTTCATACCACATGATTGCAATGCATTAGTTTTCCCTCATTAGTTTCCCCCTATTGCAATTGTGTAACCCCTGTCATGCTATAGCGTGGCATCTTTCCCTCCTTAGACCTTGGCAATCATGGCATGTGAGCCATACAATCACAACTAGTGTTTAGGAAGTAGATTACAATAATGTAAACTGTCCATCTAGCAGATATATATACCCGAGAAGATTGAAATTCGACAATTATGTCTATTCTCCCTTCTTCGAACACTCTAAAATCTCCAATAGAATTCGTGGGTCTTTGCATGAGTGATTGGATGACCTTGGAAACTTGATTTCTTCGAGTCTTCTTCAATTATTAGTAAGTTTCAATTTTAATTTCTTCAAATTTCACCAAAAATTTTCCAAATTTCTCGAAGTTGGTTCTTGATTTTATTTCATTTCTAAGATCCAAAATTTTAGTATAAGTTTCCTTTAGTAAGGGGAATATTTTGGTATCCTTTGTGTGGATTTTGGGTTCACAGGACTATAGGCCCATTTTGATCCACCTATTTTTATTGCTTTATGGGTATGGTTGGACTTATATTAACATTTAGATTATTATGTTTCTAGTTGAATGATCGTGGGAGTTTGTTTGCATAGTTTTTTATATTTGGAGCACTCCAGACATCTTCTATGTTGTATTTACAACTTGTCTATGGAGGATATCTTTGCTACAACTTACAGTCTTAGAATGGGTTTATATGGCTAGTAATTAGGGTATTTAGACATCATTGGTTTGGGATTTCTAGGTTGCAACCATGACTATGCCTATTTTTTTAGTGTACTTCTTGGTTGCGTATTGTTTTTGAATTTTTGATTATAGTTATCCTCTGACCTTGAGTGTTGTTGATTGACTCTGGAACATAGATAGTCAGCTTTATGGGAAATATACGTGAGTCCTGGATATTCAACTTGGCTGGTTATGCCTACTATAGAATCCACGCCCTGTGCAGGGCCGATAGGACTTATTGTGGTATTGTTGTATTTGAGCATATCATCATCATAAAACTGGTTTTGATGCTTTAGTTTTCACTATGTTTTGCTAAGAGCCCAAGATTGCTGATTTTGAAAACTTACATGGACGTATGAGCCCATTTCAGTATTATGAGTGTAAAAGGAGTATTCTTGAAAAGTTTTACCAGTTTTGATGATATGAAGTCTTAGTAATGAGTTAATTGTTGTGTTAAGTTTCACTAGCCTTGGTTGTAGTCATGAGCTAGTTGTTGATTCTATTTTGAATTTAGTCTCTAATTCTACTAGGCACAGTTATATCTATCCTGTTATTGAACTGTCAAAGGTCTGAATAAAGTTTAATCTATCCATTTACTATTCTTTATCAGAGTACTATATCTGTTATCCGTGTAAAGTTTTTATTATTAGAGATATGGTTACCTTATGATTCTTCATACATGGGTTGTGTCTTCCTGTGGACTTGCTGATCTGGACTTACAGGTGAGAGAGGAGGGGTACATAGGGGAGTTGAGGTATACAGATTGCTGCCTTCTATGTGTTCCTACTTGAATGGCTTAGAGGACTGGGGTATGAGCTATATATTTCTAGTACTATCATTGCATCATATCGTTTTGCAAATCTTATATGTGATTGTTATTTTCTTTTGTAGTCTCTAATAGGATAAAGTATAAAAGGGTTTGCATTCATCCTGTTAGTATTTCTTCTTCATATGAGTTATTATGGAGGTTATTCCCTTACTATTTCAGATGAGGTATTATCACTGTTCGATTAGATCTTGCAGGATCCCCTTTGAGTTTTACTAGCTAGATCTTGCAGGATCCTGTTATATGCTTATTTGCTATATATTGCAGGATCCCTTCTATGTTTTTTGCTATACCTGTTATAGTTAGACCATCTTTCTGTCTCCATTATTTGAGGTCACCATAATACTTCCATATTTGTTAATTTATTTCATCTCTTACTAATCGAGCAAGGATCCTGTATGTTTTTTCACTTGTTTTCCTGAATCTTCCTAGTAATAGCTAGTATCTAGGATATTTTACCTACTTTTATCCTATTAGATATCTCTCTATGTATCTGATCCTTTTTTTACTTGTGTGACTTGCTTGTCTTATCTGTTTACTTACTTTTTTATTTCTTATATATTCCTAGTCGGTACATGATGCCTACTAGGTACCTATTGCTTTTGGTACCATACTACACTCTCTATCTTTTGGTGCAGATTTAGGTATGATTGGTCCATGATGATATCAAATTCATGCTGAGATCTTTTTGCTGAAGTAGATGATTGCTTCTGAACCCGTAATCATATTTCTTACCTTTCATTATATCTCTTTTTGTTATTGGCTTCTGAGAAAAATATTGTATTTTTATTTCTGAAATTGTATTATTTTATAAAAGCTCCTGCAGTGGATATCAGGTTTTGGGTTGTTATTGACTTATTTTTAACTTTAGCTTTCCTTTTTCCTTTATTTATATCATATCTTCTTCTTTATACTACCATTCCTACTTTAAGTGCTTTTTGGGTGGTTCCTACGGTTAGACGTAGGTGACCTCATGACATGAGAAATCGGGTCATGAAAATTGGTTTTAGAGATCTAGGTTAATTAATATCCTAATTACAAGAGGAAGTGTCTAGTAGAATCTTGTGGATCGAGTGCAGAGACATCAGTATCGTATCTTCGAGAGGCTATAGGGACATCTTTTTGTATTCCTTCTCTTTTCACATCTATGTCAAGTGTATATTGTAGTTGGTCTCTTAAAATCTCATTTTTCTTATTAAATCTTCCGCAAATGGCACACAAACGATCTTTATCAATAGCAGGTGATGATGCACCTGTTACACCTCTAGTTAGAGCACCAGATAAGAATCATAAGGGAAGATGTCGAGCCAATTCTAGAGTAGTGACCCTAGCTAGAGTGGTTTCTCCGGTCAGTACTTCAGATGTTGAGGCTATGCCTTAACCGGTTCGGCAACCACTAGTTTTTCAGGGATTGGATCCATTTATCAATGTCATCTTAAGTTCTAGCTATATATATTGGAAATAGTAGTCTTTTAGATGCAATTATTGGGTATGTTGGTCTAGCCAACAGGGGGTACATGCTTCAACCCTAGAATCTTTCAGCCCAGGTATGCCTCCGGTACCGTGTGTCTATTGTTTATGTAGTTTGCCTTTGGTATCAGCATTTCCTCTTCAGGTTCCCTCAACACCAGTTATTCCATCTTTAAGACCTACATCGTCTACTTTATTTGTTATTCCATTTTTTCCATCTCACCTGCCTATGCTAGGTTAAGATCAAAAGCCATTGGTTCAATTTTTGAGGTTGATTTCCCCAAGGTTTTCTTGTTTTTTAGGTGAGGACCCGAGAGAGTTTATTGATATATGTTAGGATGGGTTGCAAAACTTCAATTTTCTTGAGTCTCATGGAGTAGACTTCATAGTTTATCAGATGGAAGGCCTCGCCAAGGAGTGGTGGAGGCCCTATTATTTATCAGATTAGCTTACTCCAATCATATTCCTTGGATCTTGTTCTATGATGCCTTTCTAAAAAGGTACATTCTTTGTACCGTTTAAGACCGTAAGATAGAGGAGTTTTTGAGACTTGAGTAGGTTCTCTATCAGTTTTTTAGTATGAGGCAAATATCCGTTATCTGCTTATGATGTTAGTTACATCTCTTCTGAGGCAGAAAAATCCATCATTTAGTTCATGGTTCGGAACTGGATATTCATCAGACTATCGTGGTTTAAAGGCTACTGATTCATCCTTTTAGACGATCCTTGAGAATGCACATTCTATGCAGTATCTTTCCCATAGGAGGAGAGGTAGAGTGGAGAAGAGGCCCCATTATTAGAATCACTTCAGCGCATCTAGATAGGGTAGTCGAGTTTATGGTTATTGGGGTCGAACCCGTTCTCAGCCATAATAGTAGGGGCAGTCTAGAAACCATATTCAGGCATCAGTGAATACATCTTGTAATGGTTCTTAAGGCCATGATGACCATCTAGTTAAGAGTATTATTCTCTCCCTATTCATCCTTATAGGACTTGTTATACTTGTGGTACTATGGGTCATATATCAATGGATTTTCCTTAGAGGGGTGTGGTATAGTTGACTGTTGCTCTATCTCTATGTCCTGCATAATCGATTAGATCTGTGTAAATTTAGGACAGGAGCGGTGGTGTAATGACCCTTGAGTCATTTATGATAAATAAGCATCGTATTGCATCCTAGAGCATTTTAGTAGTTGCCCCAAGTCATTTATGACTTGCTGGGACCGACAGT
>JBDJHY010829651.1:0-10804 GCA_039654485.1 Withania somnifera | reverse complement strand
TAGCATTTTTGTTATTATTCCATGATTAGGCATTTGTATATTATTGGATTTAGTTCATGCAACGGGTGTTGATAGGGCATTAGACCCTATATTCATTTTAGAGGCACGGTACTATGTATGGAATAGATGAGGCACAGACCTATCAGATAGGTATTTGATGAGGTACTTATCCTGCTCTCGAGTATGAGGCGTGGTCCTCTGAGGTACGAACATCTAGTATGTCATATGGGGGAATAGACCCCAAAGCTTGGCACTGATTGGCCTTAGACCCTGCAGTAGAGTGTGAGGCGTAGTCCTCTAAGTTACAAAGGCCCCTTTAGTATGATATATAGGTTGCAAACCCTAAGTTTTGCAATGATTAGGCTTAGATCCTGCACTCGAGTGTGAGGTGCATCCTATGAGTCACAGAAGCCTTGAGATTTGAACTAGTAGAGGTGTGTCTCAAAATTGAAACTTATTTAGAGGAAGGCATTGGTACATTATGATATAGGAATGTGTTCTTTCCTGCACCCCTATGTAATACCTTCATATTATGTGTGCTCATCCAGCTTAAAGGGGGAGTCACTGTGGAGATAAGGCACCAGGTAGGTTTCGGTTGTATACTTTTTAGTCGATACATAGATTTATTCTGCCGTTCGATCCTTAGTTCATTGCGTTCATATGTGTATCTGTATGGCTAGTTTTTTCTTGTCTTAGCCAGAGCACAGGTATGTTCCCTTACTTTGATTTTGGGTTTTTGGATAACGGTTACTCCCATTTGTGTCTACCATGTTTTAAGTTCCTTATAGATATGTTCTTACACTCTATTGATGGTATTAAACTATGGTATCTTATTTTTTCGCATACGTATTAGTTTTAGCAGTTTCCTACTATGTTTGACCTATTTTACTTCCTTACCTACTAGGTACCTTGTTTGGTACTCATGTTGCACTTTTATACCATTTTGGTGGTGCAGATACTAGCAGGGGTTATTAAAGATGCTGAGATTTTGCATATTAGATAAGCTAGTTATGGAAATTACAGTGACCTTTGGCATTCAAGCAAACTGTGGTTTTCTCAATTTCTAGCCTTCTTTAATTTTTCAATAGCAGACCCTATGTAGTATTAATTTTGTAGTAGTTTCTTTTTATATTTATCTTTAGTATACTCTGTATAGTAGCTCCATATTCCATTGAAACCAGATTTTGGGATTTGGGTTTTATATGTGTTTTTTCTGCTTTCGTGTTTACACATATTTGCTTATGCTTTCTGCTATATTGGATGATTCGAGTGTTTATATTCTATTATGTGTAGCTCTGAGCTGTAGGGTTAGGCTTGTCTTCTGGAGGGTTGTAGACACTATCATGGCCTAAATTTAGGGTCATGACAGAGTGGTACCAGAGCCAGGTTCATCGGTCTCTCTGGAATTAGAGAAAATACCTAGTAGAGTCCTATGAATCGATGCGTAGAAGCCAGCATTGCATCTTTAGGAGGCTATGCGGTGCCTTAGTAAACACTCTCATCTCTTGAATCCTTTTATGTGTTGATATTCATACCATTTCTAAGAACTTTCTTTGGCTTTAATCTTTTGCAAATGGTCAGTACCATAGGATCTTTCATGGATCAGGACCTCCCCCAGCCATTTAGGAAGGGGTAGGGGAGTATGCTTTGCCGGTCCCTATTACTCTAGCTATTTCATAGAAGCATGCACCTAAAGTGCCACCACCAAAGCCTGTACAACCACCACTTCCCATGTTCAGAGACCTATTATGAAAGATGATCCATATGTTACATAGTACAACAATAGATAGGCCGTGTTCATCTTATTAGGTAGTGGTGTAGGATTATGCCTCCACAAGTGTTTGTAGCCCCAGAGCATCACGGACTATATCACTTCTACTGTCACTGCTTTGGCACCATCACTCACTCCTGCCTCACCTATATTTGAGGTATAAAAGATGTTGGACCATTTTCTAGAGATAGCCCATGCCAAGTGTTTAGGAGAGAAAGGACAGGACCCCTATGAGCTTATTATGGTATGTGAGGAGCTCCTTTGAATATTGTAGCTGCTAGACTCGCATAGGGTGGATTTTAACCTCTTATCTACTTGAGGGTGCCTTCAGTTAGTGATGGCGGGTATTTTGAGATCACAGGACACCAGGATCAACCCCACTGACTAGGGGGTAGTTCAGGGAGGATTTTGTAACACTTTATGAGTCCAGGAGTGTCATGAGGCATTATGGGCTCAGTTTAATGGTTTCCATCAGGGATCAATGAACATTCTAAGTATGAGGCCCATTTTATTGACCTATCCCAACATACTAGTGACTTATTATTTTCTAAGGAGGAGCGGATTTGTCGTTTTGCTCATAGGATGAGATCGAATTTACGAGGTCATGTGGAGTTGCTATTGGTGTTACAAAAGTCCTTTCTCAATGTTGCATACCATACCCTAGTATTAAAACATTGACTCTCCAAGCTCAAGGGGGCAGCGAGAAGAGGCGGCACCGTCAGTGTGGGTTTCCAAGATCCAGCTCAAAGGGTCGCCATGTTGGCCAGAGGGGCCATTCTAGCCAATAGTAGCAAGCCTCGCTTCAGACCTCCAGTAGTGGGTCAAGTAAAAAGCCCTCCAAGGGCCTATTTTCAAGTTTATGGGGCCATCTCGAGGGATCCCATAGCCAGTCCAGGACTGGGGATACTTGCTATAAGTGTGGGGAGTAGGGTCATTATATCAGATACTTCCCCAGGATCCCTAGATATTGATCTGCTGAGGGGTTTTTGAGTGTTTTGAGTGTGGGGACTGGGGCCACTTTTCCTTAGATTGTCCCCAATGTAGGGCCACTTAGGTTGCAATATTACCTATTAAGAAATTGTAGGCAGTGCCACCAGTTAAAGGTGGGCCACCAGCCATTTGGCGAGCTAGCAAAGGAGGTCAGGATGCTATAGGTAGATGCAGGGGTTTGGGTACACAGTAGGATGAGGGTTAGCTTTAGCTTTCCATCACACCTGACAGGGTTGAGGCCAAGGCCTCCGATGCGGTGTCACCGGTATGTTGACTATTCTTGGGTATTCTGCATTGATATTAATTGATCCAGGTTCTACTTCATCATACGTATCTATTTATTTATTTTTTGCGATTGGGTGTTGTTAGTGAGCGGCTTCTTATACCCTGTATCTGCCTCGGTGGGAACAGCCCAAGTGGTGGATCGGTTATATAGGTAGTGTATGGTTATTATTCAAGGTAACAGTACTTGGGTGGACTTGATTGAGCTGGATATGCTTTTGATGTGATTTTATGCATGGACTAGTTATCTCCCTCGTGCAGTCCTAGATTATTATGTCAGGACTGTGACCTTCTCTATGCCCGGTGTGCCCTCTATAGTTTGGTCCAACCCCACTAGTCATTCGTCGATTAGGGTACCTTCTTATTGTCATGACCATAGGCTTATTGCTCGAGGTTGCTATGCTTATTTTTCCCATGTTAGAGATATCAATGCAGAGTCCTCTTCCCCTGATTCTATATAGATTGTTTGCTAGTTTGTCAATGTTTTTCCTTCTAATTTTCCTGGACTCCCACCAGATCATGATATAAACTTTTCTATTGAGGTTGAGCCAAGCACCAGGACCATTTCTATTCCTCTTTATCATATGCCACCAGCTGATCTTCCTTAGTTAAGTGTTCAGTTGCAGGATTTTTTTAACAAGGGTTTAATCCATCTAAATGTATCATCGTGGGGTGCCCCGATGTTTTTTGTGAAGAAAAAGAATGGCTTTCTGTAGATGTGTATCAATTATAGGCAGTTAAATAAGGTAACTTTTAAGAATAAGTATCCTCTACCACGTATTAACGATTTGTTTAATCAGCTTTAGGGATCCATGGTGTTCTCTAAGATTGATTAAAGGTCAGGCTACCACCAGTTGAGGATTCTAGTCGGGGATGTCTCTAAACCAGCTTTTCAAACCAGACATAGGCATTATGAGTTCTTAGTGATGTTTGGGTTGAATAATGCCCTTACATCCTTCATGGACTTGAGTACTCATGTACTCTGGCCTTACTTGGAATCCTTTATGATCGTTTTCATAAATGATATATTGATTTACTCTCAGAGTCGAGTCGAGCACGAGGAGCACCTGAGAGTTTTGTTACAGCCTTTGAGGACTGAGCGACTCTTCACTAAGTTCTCAAAGTGTGAGTTTTGTCTAGACTCTATCTCTTTCTTAGGCCATATGGTGTCAGGTGCCGATCTTAGTGTTGATCTGTCTAAGATAACATAAGTTTGTGATTGGCCTTGACCTACTTCCATCACAGAGATTCACAGTTTCCTTGGGTTGGTTGGGTATTATAGTCATTTATATGGGGTTTCTCCTTTATTTCAGCTATGCTGACTAGACTGACATGGAAGGATATACCCTTCCAGTGGTCAGCTGAGTGTGAGTCTAGTTTTTTGAGGTTGAAGAAGTTGCTAACTACCATTCCAGTTCTTGTATTACTAGTTGAGGGTCAATTGTTTACAGTATATTGTGATGCTTTGGGTGTCAGATTAGTTTTTTTTATGACGCAACAGGGCCATGTTATAGTATATGCATCAACGCAGCTCAAGGATAACAATTGTACTACCCCACGAATGACGTGGAGTTGGCGGTGGTACCTTTTGTGCTTAATATCTTGAAGCACTACCTATATGGGGTCCATTGCAAGATTTTCACAATTCACTGCAACTTGTAGTACATTTTGTGTTAGAAGGAGTTTAACATAAGGTAGCGGAGATGGGTTGAGATCATAAAGGATAGATATTTGAGTATTCTCTACCATCCAAGAAAGGCTAATGTGGTTGTTGATGCCTTGAGTCAGAACGTGGTGAGTTTAGGTAGCTTAGTTGTAGTTACTATTTCGAAGAGGCCATTAGCTCGGTACATTTTATTCTTTTCCATCATGATGGTTAGACTAGATCTTTCAGCTTCAAAGTTGATTATTTCCATATTGAGTCTAGATCATTCTTGTTTGACTAGATTCGACGATGCCAGTACAAAGATCCATATTTAGTTCAGGTGAGAGAGGGTTCTGTTGGGTGATTTCATTTATGCTGTAGCATATTCTGATGGTGTGTTGTGGGTTCACTGCCACCTTTCCATCCCATAGGTCAGTGATCTGATATAGACTTTATTGTGTGAGACTCACTGCTCTAGGTATTCCATTAACCCTGGTGTTGCGAGGATGTACCATAATTTGAGACAGCATTACTGTGGTAGGGTATAAGGAGTCTATGGCATCCTTCGTGTCTTGGTATTTGAACTGCCAGTGGGTGGAGTTTGAGAACCGTATATAGGTTGATGAGATGCAGAGACTCCTTATTCCTATGTGGAAATATGAATGGATCACTATAGATTTCATTACAGGCCTTCCTCGCACTTCTAAGGGCTATGATTGCACTTGGGTCATCTTGGATCGATTGACCAAATCAGCTCACTTCTTACCTACCCATTCAACTTGGGGTACAAAGCGATTGGCTGATTTGTATGTTCATAAGGTTATTAAACTTTGTGGGGTATCCGTTTCCATCAAATTTAATCGGGGCACACTGTTTACCTCATGATTTTGGAGGTGGATTCAGAGAGAGTTTGTTACCGAGGTTGATTTGAGTATAGTATTTCACTCACAGCCGGATGGGCTGTCTGAGAGAATTATTCAGGTGCTTCATGATTTGTTGCATGCCTTTTTTTAACTTTTGAGGTAGTTGGGATAGATGCTTGGCCTTGGAAGAATTTTCATATAATAATAGCTACCAGTCTAGTATTTTGATGGCGATGTTTGAGGCCTTGTATGGTAGGCATTGCCGATTGCCTATTGGTTGGTTTTCTGGACTTGTATTTACTTTATTAGTTTTGAGGGGCCCATGAAGGGGCATAGAGGGTAAAGGGTTGTATGCTCGGGGTCTGGCCTCACCGTGTGATAGCCATAGACCTTGGGCACTATTTGAGTTATCGCACGATGAGTGTGGTGAGATGAGCTCTTATATTTTGGCCTTTGATGATCTTAGATTCCAGTTGTTTTTCTTCCTATTGTTATTAGCATTATTATTTCTATACCGTCATCGGTATTTGTATATTATTGGATTTGGCTAATGTGACTAGTGTTGAAAGGGCTTAAACCCTATATTTGTTTTAGAGGTGCGGTCCTCCGAGGAACAGACCCTGAGTATTGCAAAATAAGGCACATACCTCTGAGATATGTATTGATAGGGTACTTATCATTCTCTTGAGTTTGAGGTGCGGTCCTCAGAGGAAAAGACCCCGAGTATGGCATATTGCAGGCATAGACCCTAGAGCTTGGCACTGATTGGGATTAGACCCTCTACTCAAGTGTGAGGCACAGTCCTCTGAGTTGCAGAGGCCCTCTGAGTATGATATACTGAGGTGTGGACCCTGAGTTTTTGAATGATTGATCTTAGATCCTGCACTCGAGTGTGACGCATAGTCCTTTGAGTTGCGGAGGCCTTGAGATTGGCATTGGTAGGGGTATATCTCTGAGTTGAAACTTATTGAGAGGAAGGCGTTGGTACCATATGATATTTTTATGTTTTCTTTCCTGCACCCCCATTTATTAGCTTCGTATTGTTTGTGCTCACCGGGCTTAAGGAGGGTCACGGTGGATTTTGTTTTATTGTTTTTACTTACTGGCGGGATGGGGCGCCATGTAGCTTTTGTGTGTTTACTGTCTAGTCCATACTTATCTGTATTCTACCATTTGATACTTTATTCGTGGTGTGTATATATGTATCCATATGGCTAATTGGGTCTTGTATTTACTAGAGCACAGGTACGTTTCCTTACTTCAATTTTGGGTTTTTTGATAGTGGTTAGTCCCGTTCATGTCTACAATGTTTTAGTTCCCTGTAGATCTATACTTACATTCTGTTGATTGTATTTCACTCCGGTATCTTATTTTTTTTCATATTTGTTAGTTTTACCACTTTCCTACTATCTCTAACCTGTTTTACTTCCTCGTCTTTTTAGTTGTACTTTATTTTAGGCTAGTCAGCCTATGATGCCTACTAGTACCTTGTTTGGCACTCATGCTACACTTCTATACCATTTTTGTGGTGCAGATACTGACAGGTGTTAATAGAGATACCGAGATCGTGCAGAGTAGATACAAGTGGTTGCAGAGACCAAGGTGAGATTTGTCATCCGAGCCAACCGTGGTTTCCTTAATTTGCATCCTACTTTATTTTGCCTAGAGCAGGCCTTGTGTAGTATTACTTTAGTAGGAGTTGCTTTGTATATTTATCTTTTAGATACTCTTTATAGTAGCTGTATTTTCCATTGACACCAGGTTTTGGGATTTGGCTTGTATATGTATTCCTTTTTCTTCTGCTTTTACATATGTTTGCTTATTCTTTCTGCTATTTTAGATGATTCGATTGTGATAGCCCATTGCGCGTAGCTCCGGGCTTTAGGGTTAGGCTTTTCTACTGGAGGGTTGTAGATGCCATCATAACCCAAATTTTGGGTTATGACACATACCTCAGGCATGGTGACCCAGGATGAAGGGTTCGTGGAGGGATAAAATCCCTTTGTAAAACCCAATCATTGTCATTAGGGAGAAAACTCGGCTTAGCTTATATATAATATTTCAGTGGAACACAAGTCCATCTATGTAGACAAAAATCCATATCTCAATAAGACCTAACTACCATAGTATAGAAGACATCCAGAAATCACAATTATGAGAAAATAACCTCAAGCAGTGTGAGAAAATAGCTCCATATTGTTCATGAGTGCAATCGTGGATGATATAAGTATATACATATAACTAGTTTCTAGTTATTACTCGGTCAAAATCAAGTTACCTTTTAAAATATTTAATGCATGCTCACTACACAGAACCAATCAAAAGACTAAAGTAGTTTAAGGGTTCTAAATAAGATCCATAGGATGGCTGCAAAGACATAGTCAAAAGGTATATCCTCCCCTTGCCCAACTACGTACCCCAGCCCCCAGAAATTATGCCAATCATGTCACAACATCCCATAGGGCACCCGTTAAGGTCCAAGAACACACTTATATAGAGAAATACACAGAGCTATCATTGCTCAGTCCAAAATAACTCATTCCTAGGCTCGCATCGGGCTAGGGCATGATGTCAACACATAGGACTGCTAACTACCCAGCAAAGTCATATTCAAATAGGTACAATGTCCTCACATGAGGCAACCAACTACCCAACATAGCTATACCTGGCTAGGTACGATGTCATCACATAGGGCTGCTAACTAACCTGCTAAGCCTCACCCAACTATCTATGGTCCAAAAGGACCTAGACCTTCCCTAAGAACACATAATATACTAGGTAAAACACATAATAATTAGCCTACCTAGTTCGACTCTAAAGCCACCAGCCAAAATCAAGGGATAGCTACTAAGCTCTAATAACTTGGATAATCCCCTCCCTAACCTTACTAAGGTTTAGAGTCAGCATATACACATACGCATCAAAGGTGTTACTCCTTCCACACTACATTCTAAAGTCAATGTTAAGCACACGGGTAGGGAATTATATCCCCAGGGTAAGTAGTTAAACTACAGGCCAGCTAGGTAGGCCATAGGCCGGAAAAATAAGCATATTGGGGCCCGACTAGTAATCACAGCCATGAGCTAGTACTTTATCATACATATACTACACTAATACCCAGTATAAAGAAAGTAGACCATAGCCAATCTGGATTTTTGTGATTTTCTTGAAAAGCATGCCCAAATATCCAAAAATCATGTATAATGCTCGAAAAAAGGAAATATTTATACCAATACGTAGAGTATATCCCATACATCATATGGTACAAAATAGTCTTGAATTAATAGTAGGAATTGAATATACAAGCCCAGGGGGTTTATGTAATATTGAAAACAACAAATTACCCGATAGAAATGATCGTTGAACCACCATAATGAGTTTCTACTGATTAAATCTTGAAGAAGGACACTCAAAGGAGCTTTATTCAGCTCCAAAGATAAGTAGCGATGGAGGAAATCAAAGGAAAATGTCTAAAATCATGGGGATAAAGCTTTATATAGAAAACCTACCGAATGGCTGATAAATCAGTCATTTTGTCTAATTTACAAAACCTATCAATCTTTTCTGATAGCTTTTCTAAAAAGGTTGTAAAAGCATAGTGCATTGAAACGGAGTTCTATTTTAGAAATCCATATATGCTATTTTTATATAAACAATATTCTAGACTGAAGGAATCGATGAAAAGGCAATTTTGGATCGTTTAAGCTAATTAGGTTTTGAAAAACCTATAATTATAAGGTAATTAAAAACTATTAGGGAACCAACCTACTTATCCCAACAAGTCATAAATGACTTGGGCAGTTAAAATAATGTTTGAAATGCATAGAAATCATGGGAATCACAGAAAATGCCCTGTGGTCCATTCACCAAATATACAAATTGCACGCAAAAGATTTTATAGACTTAACAAAAATGATGAAATTACCATACGAGGTTGTTTGAGCAGATTAGACGCTGGAGAAGGATGGATCTAAAGGAGTCAAGAAATTTAAGAACCCATCAGACCTCCAAAATGAGTCTAGGAACCCTTGGAAGTGTACCAATAACCCTACCTACCTAAATTCGACATTTTAGAGCCATGGAAGCATCAAAGTTTAGATCTGTAACTTCGATCATCGGAAGCTGACTCAGGTCAACTTTTTAATAATAAGTAAATTGAATTTCCAAAAACCAGCTCAAAGAAAAAGTCTAGGACATGGACCAATATTCGTACTAGAACAAACTACGCATTTTGGAGTAAATAAAACCATCAGAATCTGATTCCAAGCGTGTTTGTAAGGAAATCACTCTCAAATTCCACTATTCCAATTGTCGAGCTCTAAAAGAAGGAAACTGAGATAACAAGCTATAAAACTCCAAGGAACCAATCTACTGGTCCTAGCAGTCATAAATTAATTAGTGCACCTACTAGGACACTCTAACCATAAAAGTAACACCAAAATAAGAAAATGGCCCCAAGAATCGTTACAATATCCTTAACTAAAAGGACATTCATCTGCAGAAGTCAAGAAGAAGGAAGTACCTGAAGGCTTAAACATATAGAGACACTGGGCCAGTATATATCTCTCTGTCTCCCAGATGACCTCCTTGAATGGATGACAAGTCCATTGAACTATCACAATTTAAATCCCCTGGATAAGAGTTGTATCAAATCTTTATCAATAATGGCCTTAGGCTATTCAACATAAGACAAACATCTATCCAACTAAACTGAGTTACATAAAAGCACATACGAAGGGTCAGGAACATATCGGTGGAGCATAAAAACATATAAAATTGGATTAACTACAGCTATCCCTGGAGGCAAGGCTAATCTCTAGGAAACTACACCAACTCTCTCAATAATCTCAAATGTCATGATGAACCTAAGGCTAAGATTAAACCTCTGACCAAATCTCATAATTCCCTTCATGGAAAACACTAGCAAAAAATCATATCATGAATATAGAACTCCAAAGCCCAAAGTCTACAGTCTGCATAGCTTTTGTACATACTTTGTGCTACTCAAAGTCTACTTTGGATAACACTGACCCTCTCTACTGAATCACGAATCCAATCTGAAGTCTGGGGAAGAACCTCAACATTACTACACCAAACAATAGATGTTCTACAATGCCAACTATACAATGCCTCAAATGGTGCTATCTGGATATTGGGAAGGTAGTTCCTATTATAAGAAAACTCTGCTAAGGCCAAATGTTGATCCTAAGTACAAACAAAGTCAAAATCACAAGCACGCAGCATATCCTGGAG
>JBDJHY010829215.1:0-15133 GCA_039654485.1 Withania somnifera | reverse complement strand
ATGCAACCGAAGTCCAAAAATCACAAACTTACAGTCGAACTTGACTTTGTTTGGCCTTCCGAAGCTAACAGAACTGTCAGAATTTAATTCCGAGCTCATCTTGAAGGAAAGTTGACTTTAGTCAACGAGTACCAAATTTAAGGCTCTAAAACATAGAATTTGAGATAATTCTCGACCGAGTTTCCAGGAATCCGAACTATCGGTCCCAGCAAGTCATAAATGACTTGGGGCAACTATCGAATGCTCTAGGATGCAAGATAATGCGTATTCATAACAAATGGTCATTACATGCTTAGTATTTTATGAAGAGTGAGTAGGAATGAAGTGTGCTGACTTAGTCAGTCTATCAATAATGACCCAAATAATATCATGACGTCGTTAGTCCGCAGCAAACCAGAAACAAAGTCCATAGTCACACACTCCAATTTCCAAGTTAGAATAAGAAGTTTCTGTGTCAAACCACTTGATCATCGATACTCATACTTAACCTACTGGAAGTTCAAATAGTGGGATACATACTCAGCAATATCCCTATTTATTTCACTCCACCAATATGCACCAGGATGAACCGAATACCTGGAGTTGTGAGCTCTTATAAAATCAACTAAACCAACTCGCTAACTTATGGCACACACATAAACCATCATATCGAAGAAACCTGTCTGAACCAATAGAAGCCCTGCCGGCCTCTCAAACTAGCACTTGGTCATGAAGAGAAATCAAATCCTGATCCTCAAACTGACTCTGTTGAATCTGATCTAACAAAGAAGATCTAGTCTTAACACAAGCCAAAACTCTTCTGTGGTTGGATAAATTAAATCTAATCAACTGACTATCCAAAGATTAAACATATAATGCCAATGGCCTCTTTGAAACTATTAAGACTTCCAAGCTATTCATACAGACCGCCTTTTGGCTCAAGGCATCTGCTACTACGTTTGCCTTGCTTGAATGGTACAGAATAGTAATATCATAATCCTTCAGTAACTCAATCCACCTCAACTGCAGAAAATTTATCTCCCTCTGGATTATAATGTACTTAAGACTATGATGGTCAATATAGATCTAACACTAGACCCCATACAAGTAATGCCTCTAATTGTTTAGCACAAATTCTACCACCTCCAACTCCAAGTCATGAGTGGAGTAGTTACACTCGTGAACCTTCAACTATCTTGAAGCGTAAGCTATAACTTGACACTACAACATCAGAAGACAATCCAAACCAACACTAGACACGTCACAATACACAGAGAAACCTGACCCTCAACTGGCAAGGTCAAATCTGGCACTGAAATCAACATCTCCTTGAGCCTCAAAAATTTCAACTCACAATTCTCGGACCATTGAAAGGGCACATCCTTCCTAGTCAGCTTGGTCAGAGGTGATGAAATTAGTGAAAAACCCTTGAAAAATGCCGGTAGTAACCTGCAACCTAACAAATCTCTGAATCTCATTAGGAGATGTTGGCCTTGGCTAATCACACACTGCCTGAATCTTTGCTGGATCAACTTTAATTTCGGACATAGAAACTATATGCCATAAGAATTCAATAGAATCCAACCAAAACTTGCACTTTGAGAACTTGGCATAAAGCCAGTGCTCTCTCAGTGTATGGAGTGTCAACCTCAAGTGCTGCTCTTGCTCAGATATGCTTCGTGAATAAGCCAAAATATCATCGATGAATACAATCACAAATAAGTCTAGGTAGGGCTTATGAACCCTATGCATCAAATCCATAAATGCTTCGGGGGAATTAGTCAAACCGAAAGACATAACAAGGAATTCATAATGGCTATAACGAGTCCTAAATGATGTTTTCAGAATGTCGTCTGTCTGAATGTTTAACTGATGGTAACTTGACCTTTAGTCTAGCTTAGAGAAATCTTCTGCACCTTGAAGCTAGTCGAACAAGTCATCAATCCTCGTGATAGGATATCTATTCTTAATTATAACTTTTTTCAAATAAAGATAATCAATACACATCTACATAGTACCATCCTTATTTTTAAAAAACAAGACTGTCGTACCCCATGGTACACACATAAACGAACGAAGCCCTTATCTAACAAATCTTAGAGCTGAACCTTTAGCTCTCTCAAATCTGCAGAAGCCATACAGTAGGTAGCAATAAAATGGGCATGATTCTCAGCTCTAAGTCAATAGCAAAATCAATATCCCTCTCGGGTGGTAGGCCTGGTAGATCAGTCGAAAATACATCAAGAAACTCAAAAACCATAGGAACAGACTCAACAGTAGGAGTTTCTGCTTGAACATCGTCAACATATGCAAATTAAGCAAAACATCCTTTTCCCACTAATCTCCTAGCTTGAAGACAGGAGATGATCCTATTATGGTACGACTATTAGAACCTTTCCACACAACCGGAGATGTACCAGGCATAGATAAGGTAAAAGTCTTGGCAGAACAATCCAAAATCACACGATGAAGGGACAACCAATCCATACCTAGTATAATATTAAAATCCAACATATCTAATAACATAAAATTAGCCCAAGTATCCATCTCACTCACAGAAATCATACATGATCGAATAACCCGATCCACTACCAAAGAATCCCCTACAGGGGTAACAACACATATAGATATTGATAATATCTCACTAGTTAAACCCAAACTGGGTGTAAAATAAGTAGACATATAGGAACAAGTGGATACTGGGTTGAATAAAGCTAATGCGGGTCTAGAACACACATGAATCATATTTGTAATCACTGCTTCTGAGGCTTCCACCTCTGTTCTAGCTGGCATAGCATAAAATTGGTGATCACCACTAGGATGACCACCAACCTTACCTAGCTAGCCACCACTACGAGAACCAACCTGTGCCCTACCTCTAGCTGGTGGCGGCATTGATCTCAAAGGCTGAACATATTGGGAATCAAGCTGAATAGTACCCTACTGGGGGCATGCTTAAGAAAAGTGACCAATAATACTACACTCAAAACATGGCCCTGATGGCCTACTCTGGTGAGAACAACAGCCTAAACTCAATTGACCACCCTAGTGGGAAGATCCAGATCCACGGGAAAACTGCCCTAAAAAGGGTACACGAAAACTTTAATGTAATGGTGCTTAAACTTGAAGTGACACCTGGACCAGCCTGTTAGACCGTCCCTTAACATACTGTAGCTGATCACGGGCCCCATAACAAGACCCACTATAACTACCCTGATGCCTCTGCCTCTTATCACTACTCTAACGTGACTCGCTGTAGAGGGTCTATATGGAATTAATTTAATCTACCAATACCTAAACCGGATAACCATTAGATACAACCAATACAATAGACTCACATAGCCTATATCATAATTTTCATACCCTCTCCGCCTCAATATGTAGAAACTCCACCCTAAAAATAGACAACTGGTGGAATCGAGCCTCATACTAGGCCACTTACATCGAACCTTGATCAAGATTGTTAAACTCTTCCCTTAGATGCTCTCTTTCATCCTCTGAGACAAAATTTCTCACATGCACCCCATAGAACTCAACCAAGTCAGGTGAAGTGCACCCGCGATTTATAAGAAACAAACACCCTCTACCATTTCTTTACTGCACCACACATCTGGTAAGTGGTGAAAGCCACGTCGTGGTTCTTCAAAATACTCATGGTCCCTAATATCTCTTTACACTCCTTACTAAATTCATGGGCATCTTTCCTCGGAACTCCAGTGAACTGAGGGGGATCCAATCTCAAAAACCTACTCAAGAGATTATGCTATGAATTTGACATAGCTGACTGTTGCTCAACTATAGGAGCAATAGCTTATATCGAAAGAACCTAGGGAGGTGCAGGAATAACTTCTTGTGCAAAAGGATGTACTGGAGAAACTGGTTGCACCGAAGGAACTACCGCTGTAGACTGTAACACTGGAGCAACTATCTATGCCCCTTCAGTAGGAGGACCACCATAAGCACTAAACAACTGCCATAATATGTTGTGGTATAGGAAGGTGGTGCTGCAAAAGGTGCTGTAACTAGTGCGTAGGCACTGGTGGAGTTTCTGGAGTAGTAGCAGGAGTAGTCACTTCTGTAGGTGCTTTGGTCGAAACATGGGTTGTCTTCTGAGCTTTTAAAGACCGTGTATGCGACATCTACGAAAGAGTGGGGAAAATAAGTGGAAACTTTCAAGAAAATATCTAGGATGTATGTACGAAGTTGTATTCAAAAGGATAAGTCATATTCCTAGATGTCACTATATCCTCCCAAAGATAAGGTAGGACGTCTTCATGCCAATCCGTAAGACTCTATAAGACATTGGCTCTGTACAGTGGCACTAGACAAATGTAGTGCTCTGATACCAATTTTTCATGACTCAATTTCTTAGATCATGATGGCACGTACTGTCCCACCAGTAGTATAAGCAACCCTATAGCCCAAAGCCAAAACGAAGGGATACCATCAATAATAGTGAAATGCACAAGTATAATAACAAGGTATAAAGGAAAGGGTATATGACAAAAATATTAGAATAAAGCAATAGAATTAATAAACTCCCAAAACCCAGTATCAGTGTAAGTAAACACAACCCTTAATTACACTGTATATGCAAAAATCTTCTTTAAATAAGTCTCTGAAAGTACAAAAGAGACAAGTCATATCTGACGAGAGAGCAGGGACAGCTGGACGTCAAGCTCACCCTGTATATCTAAAACCAACAGTAATTAAGCAACAAATGGCAGTCCATAAATCAACATCAAGCACTAGTACTCGAATTTGTACCATGGGAACAAATGTCATATGAGTATAAGTCGCCAAAAAACCCATACAAAGTAGGCTTTGAGGGCCTACTAGGCACATAACAATCATAAAATCAATAAATAATGGAATGTAATAAAGTAGGGTCACAAAAGAAAATAGTACAACATGGAAGCTAGCTACTCAGATGAGAATCAAGTAAACAGATAGACATGCCTTCGCTAGCTAAAACATCAGAACAGGATCTCAGGCAAAAGAAGAGAATGTACCCCGAGTCCTTGTAATGATATATATAAATGACAACACTAAGTAATCAAAAAGATGGATAAGTAGACAAAGAGAGAATATAGACGCTATATCGGTAACCTCAAAGTAAAAATGGAATTAATAGTCAAATGATATCTCACACAAATATCCCACATAGAAAGACAGTCTCACATTTATAAAGTAATGATAATTCAGCAATAATAATAATAATATAGTAAGTAAATTAATACACAGAAGACAAGACACGGTCACCCATAGGCCTCCACATATGACTCGAGGTACATTAATGAAAACAAGTGTAGAAAAGTAAATACACACCATTAAGCAATAAGTCCTTTGTATGTTTCTTCTCTAGTACTCGTAAGCCCAGTAGGCAGGATCCATGGAAGCCTAATCCTAATTACCATATATCCCTAGTCCATCATGTACCCCTCCTCCGATAGCTGTAGCCTAGAGGCAAGGTCCATATAGGTACGACCACCACATAAAATCTCTAACGTCATCATAATCTCACATCCCCAAGTCCTTAAGGGAACAAGTAACATCAAAATCTCCAAGACAATAGATGTGATAAATGTCAAAAAAGCTGTACTCACAACCGTACGATGACGGACTCAAGTGCCAGCGACTGTACTCACTGCCGAACATAATCGTACTCAAGTCCCAGCATTAATTAGTCAAATGATATTTTTCGGCGCCAGGTGTGAATTCTCAGCTAAAACAAGTGCAAATAGTAATACCGGGTGCTCAGTACACTACCGAATCTAAAATGGTTAAAAGTTCCAAAAACTTATATTATTATCAGAATATTCCAAGTTATCATACATTATTCCATTATCTATTATTATATGTATTATGAGTATCTAGCGTCCATGGAATCAAAATCAAGTGATGATACGGTCCTAACCCTAATGCACTCTCAAAACAGAGCCGGTGGCTCGACTTGTCATAGAATAAATGCATACAAATCAATACATCTATACTCATAGCCAACCTATGCCATGCACAAGCACAACTAAGATACAACTAGCAGCACAATAAAACAGCCCAAACCCAAAGGCAAAACCCAAAACCAACCCACACATCATCATTATACTACTTTTAGAGTCACCCTAAATCCATCACAAGGTTAATTCTAAGTCACCGGCATCGTATTACATCGTATGCCAAAATAGTGAACAACTGGGGGACAGAATGAAGAAGTGGTCCAAGTACGCAGTAAAAATCTAGAAACGCATCCCATGGTTGCTATTTAGTACAACTATCAAAGCTATATACCCAGAGATAGCCCCGTGGAGCCTACCTGTCGTCTGACAAACAAAGTGCTACAATTCTCAAATAATGACCCAACTGATAGAAGATGGTCTCTAATTGTTCTAACACTCATATAATAAGAATTCAGGGACCAATATGAGTCTAAATATATAATTTATACTAAGCTTCATACAAGGCCTAAAATAGGCCCACGGGCCCTGCTCAACGAAGGGCCTTAAAATAACCCGGTGTTAATTTGATTACAAAGGGTCAAAGATTCAAGATTTACAAAATTAAACGAGGAAATTCAATAGAGTATCTACACTGTGGAGTCAAATAAACTCAAGGGACAATAATTTATCCTATAATATATGAGTTAATTCGAGAATTCAAAGTTTTCACAATTGGGGAAATTAATGGAGAAATCTTCAAGGATTAAAATAGAGAAGAAGACTTACTAGTAGTGGGGAAATCGAAGAGAAAACCTTGGGAATTTTTCCTTAATCTTTGATAAAATTTCTGGATGAATTTTACACAAAAACATATAGAAAACATAAAGGGTTTTGCTATTGAATAAATAGAAAGTCGTGTAGGAAATATTTATAATGGCAGGTAATTACTCATAGAAATTGCAGGAAATTATTTCTCGATCACATAGATTAAGTGATGTAGTCATTGCTATTGCGGAGGAAGACATTGCTATTGCAATAAGTATAGGATTATTGAGGCTTCATGATTGCATTGGTGAGGGCACGTGATCGAGCTAAAGAAGAAAATAGGAACATATCATTATCACAGAATAAGGCATCATGATCACAATGAGTAAAAGGGATATACTTCATGATCGCGTGATTCAGGGATATGATCGTGTAGAAGGAAAACTAGAAGCATCAAGATCGCATAGAAATGTTCCGCGATCACGATGAACACATTAACTGCACTAGATATAGGTTTTGAAAGCAAACATCTAGTGTAAAAATACTTTGAATCACTGCTCAAAATGCGTTGGGACTCTATTTATGGAAATAAACTATGCATATGCACTCAAAACGACATTCCAGACTCAACGACGTAGACAAATTGGTGTACGAGATCGTTTTGTAAAAATGTTGACCTAGTCAACCTTTGGGCCTAAAATACTCAAAACTCCATCCAATACCTCATATACACAAAGACAACTCTGATAATCTCACTAGCCTAAAATCACCATTTCAAAGTTGATGGAAGCGTCATGATTCCATTCAAACACTTCGAATACCAAAAGACCATCCAACTACAAATTAGGCCTTAAATGAAATAAAAAACCACAATTTAGCACCAAAAACCCCAAAACATGAACTCAAGATCTATCTAGACTTTATTCGACATTTTAGAGATAATAGAACTGTCAGAATTTATTTTCGAGATCATCTTAAAGGAAAGTTGACTAATGTCAACAGCAATTAGTTTTAGGCTTTAAAATAGGATAAATGAGATAAATCTCAACTGAGCTACTAGGAAAATCAGAATATCGGTCCCAACAAACCATAAATGATCTGCGGTAGCTACTGGAAAGCTCTCACATCACCTTGAGAACCATACCAGAGATTTTACTAACCCAAAATCAATGATACAAAGTTGATGGAATCATTAGATTTTTAACCTAATGCTTGATACTCAAAAGATGATTAAAGTCAATGTTATATTTTCAACCTAATACCCCGATACACAAAAGTTGATCACATTTAATCTTTCAACTCCAAACCAACTATTATCCTTTCTAACAGTCCAAAACCATACTAAAACCAATCAAAGCCCCACATAGACAAAAGTCCACATATTAGAGATAGTGGAACTATCAAAATTAAATTTCAACTACAAGTTCAAAGAATGTTGACTAAACTCAATGATTTCCAAATTTAAAGCTCTAAATAGGGAAACAACACATAATCCAAACAATTGCTCAGGAACCTGTACTACTGGCCCTAACAAGTCATAAATGACTTGAATAGCTATAATAAGGCTCTAAACATTGAAAATATATGAAAAATTGAAATGAATTGGAGGGTCATTACAACATCCACAACTAAAATGACTTTCATCCTCAAATGTTTAGTGGAATGAAGTATTTGAAGTATCAAATAGGTGGGGGGACTTGTTTTACATATCACTCTTGATCTCCCAAGTAGCCTCCTCAATTAAGAGGTTTCCACAATAAACCTTCACCACAATAATATGTTTAGATCTTAACCTCTTGACATTTCTACTTAGGATAGACACAGGCTCCTCTAGGAAGGTATATCATAAACAAAACTAAATACCATTGAAGCATATGAGACTCAACTAAAATATAGCAATACAACATCTATACATAAAAGAAAGGATGGACACCCAAAAATGCTGGATGAAAAGCTAAATTAGATACCATATCTCCCACTCATTGTAGAATCTCAAATGCTTTGCTATACTTAGGGATGAGCTTTCCCCTCCTCTCAAAAGGCATCACGTATTTTATGGGAAACACACATAGAAGCACTTCATCACCAACCCCATACTCTTTAAAGCCTATGATAAGTGTATCTCTTTTTCCTACTCTGCACTACCCACAACTTGTTTTGAATCACCCAAAATCTATCCAATAAATCACATAATAGATTTGTACCTTGTGTCCTTGCCTCAAAGGCATCAAACTATCTGACTGGAGATTAATACTTTCTACCATATAATTCCTTAAATAAGCCATATGGATACTTAAATATTAGTTATTATTATATGCAAACTATTCCAAGGCTATGTACTGGTCCCATAAAACCAAAAATTAAGAACATAAGTCTACAATATGTCCTTCAAGACCTGAATAGTCCAGTTAGACTAGCCATTAATGTAAGGGTGAAAAGTGGTTTTAAGATCGACCTAAGTACCCATATCTCTTTGGATAGTCCTACAAAATTCCAAAGTAAGGTGAGTACCTTAATCGGATATGATGGAAACTAGCACCTCGTTCAAATATATTATCTTATGAAGGTAGATCTAAGCCAATGTATTTGAACAATAAGAAGACTGAACAAGTAGGAGATGAGTAAACTTAGTCAACTATCAACAATAACCAACTTAAAATCAAACCCTCAAAATGCACACAGTAACCCAATAATAGAATCGATAGTAACCAACTCTTATTTCAACTAGAGAATAGGTAACCTCTACATCAAACCACTAGGCCTCATGTTCTTGAAATTCACATACTAAGAGCTAAGGAACTAAGATACAACACTTTGCTATATCCTTTTTATGAAATTCGACCAGTAATTCTACCTTAGGTCCTAGTAAAACTTAGATTTCCCCGAATGTATGGAATATTTGGATCAATGAGCCTCTTGTAATATTAGCTAAGTCAAGTTACTGACCTTTAGAACATAAATATGGACCTCTAGGAACCTTATAAAGAATGGGTGGTCCGAGTAGCCTCACCTCTAGCACCTGAATTCAAATCTCACCTAACTGACTGTCCTCAAACTGTCGCTATCAAATTTGTTATATTAAAGTGGATAGGGCCTTAACAATATTGAGAATCCTCCAAGTGTCCAAAATTTCATTACTAACCAACCTATTATATAAGGACTAGAATTCCAAGGCCAGTGGTTGCTTAAAAACTGCAATAGAAACAAAACTCCCCATGCTTACTACCTTCTAGCTTCGGGCATCTACTACCACATTTACCTTGCTCAGATGTTATAGAATAGAAACATCATAGTCCTTCAATAACAATAAACACAATCGATGTCTTGAATAAAGCTACCTCTAACTAAAAATTTAAATGGGGAGCGATGATTGTTGAATATCTCACAATACATGCCATATAAGTAATGCCTCCAAATCTTAAGCACAAAGACTAGAACTACTAACTCAAAGTCATGGGAGGGATAGCTATTCTCATCCACCTTCAACTATCCAAAATCATATGCTATCACTCAACCTAGATGCATAAAAAATAACCCAAACCAACACCAAAAGTGTCACAAAAAGTTGTGAATCCATGGCCCTCAACTGGAATTATCAGTATTAGAGTTGAAGTTAACAAGGTCGTATGCTTCATAATGCTCTCCTCGAACTTGTTATACCAATAAAATAGGACATCCTTTTTTTCAATCTAGTTAATGATGCTATAATGTAAGAGAAACCTTCGACAAACCATATGTTCTACACTACAAACCTAACAAGTTTACGATCCTTGGTAGGAGAAGTAGGTCTAGGATAACCAAAAAATACTTCAATCTTCATTGGGTTTACCATAATCCCATCCTCGAACATCATATTTACCAAGAATGTTACAAACTCAAGCTAGAACTCACATTTTAAGAAGTTGGCCTAATGCTGCTGATCTCTTAAAGTTTGGAGCACAATAATAAAATGTTGCTTGTGTTTCTCCCTACTACATGAGTAAACAAGAATCTAGTCAATGAAAATTATGAAAAGGAATCCAAATTACACTAAATACTTGATCATCAAGTCCATGAACCCTGTTACGGAATTGGTTAACCCAAAATACATCACAAATAATTATTAGCGATCATAGCGATTCTTGAAGGTTATCTTTGGGATGTCCCCGAACCTAATACGTAATTAATGGTAGCTACATATCAAGTATATCTTCACAAACATAGATGCACCCTAAAGCTAGTCAAATAGTTCATCAATATGAAACATTGGATAATTATTCCTTATAGTTACTTAATTTAGCTGGTGGTAGTCAATACACATACTTATAGTGCCAACCTTCTTCTTTAGAAATAGAATAAGAGCATCCTATAGAGAAACACTCAGTTTTATGAAACCTTAACCTAGAAGATCCCAAAGTTTAACCTTAAGATCCTTTAGCTTGACAGGCGCAATAGAATATAGGGAAATAGAAATAAGGCTGGTGCTCACCTCAACATCAATGGAAAAGTCAGTATCATGCTTAGGCAGGAGGTCTAGTAGGTCAGAGGGAAAGACATCAGCAAACTCAAGAACCACAAGAACTGAAACAGGAAAGGAGTGTTGGCACTAAAATCACAGATGAAAGCAAGATAGATCAAACACCTCTTAAAAATAACGTCCTAGTTTGAGTATAAGAAATGATCCAGTTAGTGCACAACTAATAGAACTCTATAACACAATCAAGGATACATAGGCATGGATAAGGTAGTGTTATTTGCATAGAAATTCAAATTGTACGATGAAGGGATAACCATTCCATGAAAGAATAATATTAAAAATCAATAATATCAAGAACAATATGATCATCGTAAGTTTCATACTCCCAAATATCACCATACAAGATCTAAAATCTCGACCACTACTAAAGAATTAGCTATGAGAGTCACTACATGTAAAGGCATGGACAAAGGATCCCTAGTCAATATCAAGTAAGAATTAAAGTGGGAAGATTTATATGAATTTTTAGAACCCAAACAAAATAAAATAGAGGTCGGTTGATGACAAACAAAAATAATAACTGTGATCACGACATTTGATGGCTCTCTACCTTAGACGAACCAAGGAAAGAATAAAATTATCTACAAAAACCACCATACAGAGAACCCACATGACCACCTTTCCTACCCAAATGAACACCTCTATGAGAACCCATTCTATGACGGGAACCACCTCTAACTAGTGGAACATCTCCATTAAGAGGCTAAGCATCCTAAGTTAATGGTTGAACCATCCCATGTCTTGGACACTCTCTAGTAATACCAGTATACTGTCATTGATAATAGGTTGTAGATGACCTACCCTGAATAGATGTAATATCTACCTTAGAATGGTCATCATGAACCTAAGAATAAAAACCCTAAGAAGCCTTATCAAAACTCTGTTCACTATGACCCGTATGACCTCTATAAGAAATCTAGAGTGATTTCTTCTTAGTTGACTATAAGTCTCCTGCTTCTGACCCTTACCTCAGGAACCCCCGCTACTAGACCATGAGCCACTTAAACTATCCTAGTTGTGGGACGTCTTATTGTTTCCCCATGGGCCTCATAAAGTAAGTCCTATGTAGACTATGCATGATTTTCCATATCCAAGAAGGTATGCCCATCAGCTATCATATACTCTGTGGCTATGGAAATGTAAAATCTCAATTCCCTAATAAAATGACGTACTTGCTCATTCTTGGTAGGCATAATCATATTACTATGCGTAGACAACTTGTGGAATCTACCCTCATACTCTAAAATTAACATGGAGCCCTAGTAGAGATCTATAAACTTGTTGGTTAGTCACTTGTATGCTATAAGACATATATTTGGCCCAAAAAGACTTTGTTAATAGTTCCCAAGTGATAAGAGTTACTCTGGTATTTTTCACTCCACATACGCTCTCCTCTATTTTGAAATTCCCTCTAGTTAAAACTTGGTCTAATCAACCCTTAAATCTATCACAACTTCAAATTGAGTTGTGATGCCGTCTACATCCCAAATATACAGACAAGCCTAGAGCGTAAAAGATGGGCCAATACCCAAAAAAGAAGAAGAGAAGGGAGATGCACAGAAGGACTTTGCGATTGTAGCCACCACTCACAGAGTCTGATTTAGACATTCTATATATGATATCTTTATGTAATCGACATTCTGCACTTAGTGGAACTGAAGAAAAGGAAATTTAGGGTCATATAAGCTGAGTAAGGTCCTAGGAAGCTATAACTATAAAAGAGACAAGCTATAAAGCATCCAGGGAATCAAACTACTAGTCCTAAACAGTCACAAATAACTACAGGAAGTTACAAGAACACTTTAAATATGGAAGAATCACAAAAACACAAAAATGACCCCAAGGGTCATTACAACATCCCTCACTAAAGGAACTTTCATCTATATAAGTTAAGGAGGGAATCCCTGGAGAGTCATACAAATAAGGGTACTGATCACGCTTGTCCATCTCTGTTTCCCAAGTAGCCTCCTCGATTGGGCCGTGAGTCCTAAGAACTCTCACAACTAGAATGTCTCTGTACCTAAGTCTCCTTACATCTTTATCAATAATAGCCTCAGGCTTCTTGACATAAGTCAATCGGTCATCTAGCTGAACTGACTTAGAATGAAGTATATGATAGGGATCTAGAATATAATTACAAAGCATAGAAACGTAAAACACTGACTCAAAAGCTGCCAACTCTGGAGGTAGGGATAATTTGTAGGAAACCTCACTGATCCGCTTAGTTATCTTATATGGACAAATAAACCTGGGGCTAAACTTTCCTCTCTGATCAATTCTCATACCGCCCTTCATGGGAGAACCCACAAGAATACCATGTGTCCAATAATAAACTATAAAGGATAAAGTCTATAGTCTTCATAACTTTTTTTTCGACTCTATTATGTAGGTAATCTATTGAATAATACAAACTCTCTCTATGGCATCTCAAATCAAATCAGAAGCTTGAGGCAAGATCTTAACTGTACTTTACCAACCAATCAATGATCTGTAATGCTTTCCATATAAAGCCTTGAATGGTGCCATCTGAATGCTAGATTGGTAGTTTTTATGATATGAGAACTCTGCCAAAGCCAAATGCTGATCCCAGCTACCACAAAATAAAAAACTTAGGACTGAAACATATCTTGGAGCACCTGAATAGTCTGCTCAAACTCTCTTTCTGTATGTGGGTTAAAAGTTGTACTAAGAGCTACCTCTATACCTATATCATGCTTAACAGACCGCCAGAACTGAGAAATAAATTAAGTACCCCAGTATGATATGATAAAACTAGCACCATATGCAGACAAAGAATCTCCCTAACATACAAGACAATAAGTCTCTCAACACCCCAAAAAGGGGAAGTCGATAGAAAGTGAGTGGATTTTATCAATTGATCCACGATGAACCATGTACAATCATGACCCCAAGAAGTACGAGGGATTCTAGAAATAAAGTACATAGTAACTCTTTCCCACTTCTACTTATGAATAGGGAGTCACTGTAGCAGGCTACCGGGTCTACGATCATCGAACTTATCCTGTTGACAGTTTAAGCATTGAGAAACAAATCTGGTAACATTAGATCTCAGAGGACTCCACCAATAGTGCTATCACAAATATTTGCACATCTTTGCAATGCTTGGATGTATAGAGTATCTGGAACAATAGGCTTCATGAGAATGGTATGAATCAAATCATCCACCTTGGGAACACATATATAGTTGACCATCCAAAATAAACCATTAGAGTTTAAAGATGCACCCCAAAGAATTAACTCTTGAATACGAACCAAGGATCTATCCTCATACTATCACTGTCAGATTTTATCAAACATAGTAGATCTAGTTTCAACATGTACAAAGACTCTTTCCTGATCTAATATCCAGTCAGAAAAAAAGGTTATCCATAAAAAAATTCCAGGGCTAAAGGCCTCTTTGAAGGTGCGATAGAAGCCAAACTAACCATAGTAATATCCTTCTAGCCTAAGGCGTCTGCAACTATATTTTCTCTGCCTGGATGGTGACGAATGCCAATGTCATAGTTCTTTAGGAGCTTGGCCCAACACCTCTATCTAAATTGAGCTTCCTTTGGCTCAATATATACTATAGATTGAGATGGTCAGTAAAAATCTCACAATGAGCTCCGTAGAGGTAATTTCTCCAGATCTTAAGTGTGAAAACTACCCTTGGCAACTCAAAATAATTGGTGGCGTAGTTGTGATCATGAAGACGTGAAGCATACAAAATTACTACCCTGCTGCATAGTATATACACCCAGACCAATATCAGAAGCATCACAATAAACTGTATATATCTGAACCTCAACTAAAAGTGAAAATATTGGTGTTGAAGTGAGCAACTCGTTGAGCCTCATAAAACTGAACTCACGGTCCTCAGACAATCAAGAAGGAACATCCTTCCTGGTCAATCTAGTCATAGAAGCTACTATAGATG
>JBDJHY010829108.1:4353-25396 GCA_039654485.1 Withania somnifera | reverse complement strand
GAACCTCAGAAGTAGTGGCAGGAGTAGGCACTTTCGTAGGTTCTCTAGTTGTCCTTCTGGCTGTTGATGAACATGTACGAGCCATCTATGAAAGAGTGATGAAAATAAGTGAGAACTTTCAAGAAACTGACAAGGATGTACACAAGATACAGTATTAAAAAGAAAAAGTTATTTTCCTAAATGTCACCATAGCCTATAGAAGATGAGCAACGGATGTCTCCGCGCTGATTCACAGGACTCTACTAGACATTCGATCTGTACACTGACATCGGCTAACCTAAGATCTAATACCAATTTGTGACAACCTGATTTCACAGATCATGATGGTACCTATTATACAACTGGTAGGAAAACTAGCCCCATAGGTCGTACTTAAAGAGGAGGCTACTATATAAAAGGTGGAAGAATAATTTTAATAATAGTATATGTATGAATAAAGGGGAAGTATAAAGAATCAAAAAACATGCCCAAAACCTGATATCAATGTAATATGAACAATTAAGTACAGAACAAGGAATCAAAATGTATAATACAACTGTATCTCTAAAAATAAATGGAGATCAAAAGAAATACTAAGGAGAAGCAGGAAATGTTGGACACCAAGCTCACCCTGAATCTCTGAAAATCAATGTAGTCTGCATAAACAGCTATTAGTAAACAAGGTTGGGCACCTATACTCGGATCTGCACATGTGCAAGTATAGTATGAGTACAAGCTACAGAAGTAACCCGTACCCAGTAGGCTTTAAAGGCCCACTAGGCATATAACATTAATAAAAGTAGTAAATAATGAAAGACAACAAATAGGATCACAGAAGCAAATAGTACACCATGGAGGCTAGTTACTCAAATAAGAATCAATTAACAAATAGAACCTATATCACATCACATAAAAGGATCTTAGGAAATAAAGGAAAACGTACCCAGATTCCATGCAACAGTATATGTAAAATAATAATAACAATAATCAGGAGTCAATAGAAGATAGGAGGATAACATGGACGGTATACTGGTAACCACAATGCAAAACTAATAAGAGAGTACCACACACAATAACCCATATAAGCGGTAAATCTCAGAAATAACACTACCGTAAATAAGTAGTAAAGCAATAATATAATAAGTAATTTAAACACAGAATTCACACTCATCGTAGGCCTTACATCTTAGCCAAGGTACATTAAAGAAGACAAGTAAGAAAAAGTAAATACAAACATATAAAGTATCCAGTTTTGTGTATGTTTCACCTCCAGCACCCACACATCCACTAAGCAAAATCAATAGAAGGCTACCCTAACTATTCTCGGTATATATGTCCTCTATCCTATACCCCCCTTCGTGTTACCTGAAATCTCAGAGGAAAGTTCCATGGAGGTACGGTCACCATGTATAATCTCTAACGTTATCATAACCTCACATCCCAAAACACAAAGCTTCAAGGGTCTCAAAGTCTGGCATCTCATGCCTCATATCAATAATATAATCATGTCGTACTCAGCATGTCATGACTTACAACAACTCATTATATTGGTATCACCAATATCCATAATAGATCAGGTATCATGAAGTCTCCACAGCCAGTAAGTGTGATAAGTGTGTCAAAATATTGTACTCACTACCGTACGACGACTAACTCAAGTGTCAGCAGCTTTACTCACTGCCAAAGGGAGTTTGTTTCAAGTCCCAATATTTATTAGTCAAGTGATATTTCCCGATGCTAGGAGCAAGCCTGGGTTAAAATAGGTAAAATAGTATTATTGGGTACTCGATACTACGTCAAGGATAAAATAGTTAAAAGTTTATTTCTTATATTACTATTTGAATATTAGAACTTATTGGGTATTATCCATAATTTTTATTATTACTAAAACTAGTCTCTAGCCATCATGGCTCAATACTTTGGTGGTGATATTGACCCAGCCCCAATATACTCTCATCGGAGCCAAAGGCCCAACCTCTTGTGTCATGAATGCACAACATAGTTGCAAGAATATATATATGATCATGTAATAACAAGTACCTACGCACAGCACAGGTATCACTAGATAACTCATAAGTCATAGGCACCATATCAATCCGGATACCAAAATATATATCAACAAGGGACGGATGAAATAATGGTACAAGATCACTATAACAAACTAGTTACCCAACCCACGGATGCTATTTAGTACAATTATTAAAGTTATAACCCCAGAGATAGCCCTACGTAGCCTACCTATCACCCGATAATTAAGCATTGCAAGCTCATGAATTTTACTACAACTGATATCAAACAATCTCCAAATGCTCTGAAACTTAGGTAAAAGTATTCCATATTTCAATATGAGTCTAACTGTATAATTTATGCTAAGTTCCAAACTAGGTCTAAAATCAGGCCTGAATTGGCTTGCTGGGCCCACTCATTGAAACTTAAAATAAACTTCGCCATGGGGTTTCCAATATTACTAGAAACCCCTGCTCCAAAATTGAGCACAATTCAAGTGCGAGAAGATCTCCAAACATTCAGATAGTTTTGACTATAACAGCGTCAAAGATGCAATCTTTATAGGATTAAACGTATGAAATTTGATGAATTAATGATACTAGAAGAAACATATACTCAAGGAATGAAGAATTACACAATAATATATAAATTATGGCATGAGTTCATCAACTTTATCAATTGGGGCCATTAATGGAGGAAACTAAGGATTTCAAGAATTAAAACGAAGAAAAACTTACCTAAATCGCGTAGAATTCAAAGAGCAACACTTGGGGATTTTCCTTAGCCTGGAATTGATGAATGGAAGAAGCTTTCCACACAAAACGGGTTAAAACTTTGAGATTTTTCTAAAATAAAAGTTGGGGGTCATGCATGGGTTTGTATATAACTACCAGTGAATTACACATCACGATCAAGTGAAGAAAAGTACGAGATCGCATAGAAGAAATCTTTTGTACATCGCTATCATGGTATTGCTCAATACAATCATGATGACTATAAGGTAACTATACTTTGCGATTGAGTGAAAGGATTATATGATCGCATCAAAGAAAAACTGACTACTTCCTAATTACTTGGACTTGTATCACTGTCGCATAGAGGAAATTCACTTGCCCAGTTGTAGGTTTTGACAGTAAAACCAAAGAGAAGAATTACTCCAAATCACTACTCAAAATATGTTTGGAGTCTAATTTACACAAATAAACTATACAAGCACACCCAAAAAAAATTTTAGACTCAATGTCACAGTCAAAATTGGAATTCGAGGTCATTTCGGAAAAAAGTTGACCAAGTCAACACCTAAGCTAAAATTCATGAAATTTACCAACACCTCAAAAACACAATGACAAGTCTGGAAAACAAACCAACACCTTCACTACCCTAAAATAATCATTCCAAAGCTGATGGAAGCATCAAAATTCCAATCTGATACTCCGAACATCAAAATACCACTCAAGCTCGAACTTAGGCCTTAGACTTAACTAAAATCAACAAATGAGCATAAGTTGCAAATGAAAACATTAAAACACAAATTTAAGGTAAAACCTGACTTTGTTTGGCATTCTGAAGTTGATGGAACTATTAGAATTAAATTCTGAGCTCATCTTTAAGGAAAGTTGACATTGGTCAATGAGTGCTTAGTTTTAGGCTCTAAAATAGGAAATTTGAGATATTTCTCAATCGTGCTGCTAGGGAATTGAACTACTAGTCCCAGCAAGTCAAAAATGACTTGGGGAAATTGTTGAAATGCTCTAAAAATTTATCATAAATGACCACGAGGGTCATTACAGGTTGGTTTGTTCAACCTGAACATCTGTCTATGGGTGGAAGGCAGTACTAAGGTGAACCTAAGATCTTAAACCTTTGCTGAAAGACTTCCAAATATGTGAAGTGAACTGAGTACTTCTATCTAAAATAATAAACAAAGTTACACCATGCATGCGGACAATCTCTCAAAGATACAAACTACCATAATCCTCAGCTGAGAAACCAGTATGAACAGGTAGAAAATAGGTTAATTTGGTCAACCTAGCCATAATCACCCATGCAATCATACTGCCTCTTAGTCATTGATAAACCAGTAAGGAAATCCATATTTTTGACTTCCCATTTTTAGGTTAGAATTTCAAACCTCTGCATCTTACCTACTGGCTTTCGATGTTTTTCTTTCACTTGATGATAATTCGGACACCTAGCCACAAATTCAGCTATGTCCACTTTCATCCCTTCCCACCAATACACTTCATTCAAATCCATTTACATCTTACTAGCACCCGGATGAATAGAATATCGGGAGTTGTGAGCTTTAGAAAAAATCCTTTCCCTTAAGCCATCAAGATTTAGCACACATAGTCTACCCTCAGATCTTAACACACCATCTCCCCCTTTGGAGAAAACTTACCCTTTATGTGTACTAACTCTGCCCTTTATCTTAAGAAAGAACGATCTATGTCATGCTTCTCTTTCACCTCGACCACTAGGGAGTACTCCAATGCATTTAGAACCAACATACTAACTTTCTCAACATCAACCAAAAAGTGTTCAAGGTGAAAGCCTATGCACCTCCATAGCCAAATCCATCTTCTCCCAATCAATATATGCCACACTCCTTATACACAACCTACTAAGGTTATCAACCACCACATTGGCATTGATCGGATAATACATGAATGTCATATCATACTTTTTTTAAGAAGCCGAACATCTTCTTTGATGCAGATTCAAGTCTTTTTTCTCGAATACATACTAAATGCTCTTATGATTAGTTAAAACATCAACATGCACCCGATATAGATAATGTCTTTCAAAATTAATAGTTTCTAGCTCTAGGTCATGAGTGGTACAGTTCTGATCCTGAGCTTTAAGCTGTCAGGAAGCATAAGCTACGACCTTACCATGATGCATCCATACATATCCTAAATGAACACTAGAGGTATCACATTATACCACAAAACCTTCTGAACACTCTTCAAGTTCAAGACTAGGGCTTTGGTCAAATTGGTTTTCAACTCTTGAAAAATTTTGCCACACTAATCTGACAATTCAAACTTAACTTTCTTTTGAGTTATCTTAGTCAAAAAGGTGTATATAAAAGAAAAGATCTAGATGAAACTACTATAATTCCTTGCTAAACCCAAGAAATATCGGTTATCTGATTGAGATGTGGGTTTGAGCCAATTTTCAATAGTTTTTATTTTCTAAGAGTCCATCTGAATACCCTCCCAGGAGTTGAATGACCTAGAAAGGAAACTAACTTCTACCAATAGTTACACTAAAAGAATTTAGCATAGAGATGGCGGTCTTAAAGGGTCTAAAGGATAATTCTAAGATGATTTTCATGCTCTTTCTTATTTCTAAAGTAAACCAAATATCATCAATGAAAAATAGCATGAATAAGTCCAAGTATTGCTTGATGAAACCTATTCATGAGGTCTATGAATTCCTTAGGAGCATTTTTCAAACCAAAGAACATAACCATGAATTCAAATTTTCCATAATAGGCTTTGAAATCTATTTTATGAATATCTAACTCTCTGACCTTAAGTTGATGATAGCTAGCACGAAAGTAAATTTTAGAGAAATAACTGGCACCTTGCACCTTATCAAACAAGTCATCAATCCTTGGTATAGGATATTTATTCTTAATTGACTTTGTTCAATTGATGACATTCTATACACACCCTAAGTGAACAAACATTCTTGCTCACAAATAAGATAGTGGCACCCTAGGGAAACACACTAGGGAGAATAAACTCCTTGTCCAAAAGATTAGCTAATTGTCCCTTGAGATCTCTAGTTTCGGTTAGTGACATTCAATATGGCATAATGGAAATAGTTTGAATTCCTTGAGCAAGGTCTATACCAAAGTTTTTCTCCTCGTCAGGAAGGAATCTAGTTAAATCCTTAGGAAAGAGATCCACATACTCTCTAACGACTAGAACTGACTAAATATTAGGAATGTTGGACTCAAAATCTTTGACTCGAACCAAGTGATAGATACACCCCTTAGAGATCATTTTCTTATCCTTGGGTATGAAATATACCTACCCTTAAAAACAAGAGAATTGCCTTCGTATTACAAGATAGGTGAATAAGGAAACTTAAAATAGATGATTCTAGTCCTTCCATATACTATGACATAGCATGAATGGAGCCAATCCAGGCCAAGAATGATGTCAAAATCTACCATGCCTAACTCAAAAAGATCATCAGGGAAGATTCTATCAAATACTGACTAGGCATTTATGGTACTCTTTTAACAATGCTGGTATTACCTACTGGGGTGAAGATAGAGAATGGTTCAGATAAATTTTTAGGACAAACTCCAAACTGACTAGCAATGAACAGGGATCAAATGGGTAGCTAGCAATAAGGTCTAGCAAAGGATACAGTTCATCATTGTAAACCTTTACCATAGTTGTGAAAACATCGGTTGGTTGATCCTACTCTTGTAGGAGCCCAATGCATACAACCTATTTTTTAACTATCGGCCATTAATGCTAGAAAAAGTGCCTGCTGATCTAGGGGTGTTTTTGGTACTACTATAGACAAAGTGATCTAAGGTCTATTCTCACACTTTTTAGCTGAGGGAAAGTGTCTAAGAATATGGTCGAGCTCACCATACCCAAAATAACTTTTATAAGGGCACTCCTAAAGTTAGTGACCTGGGTAACACACCCATAAAAAACTCTCATGCCAAGCCTGCACTCTCCAGATGATTCTTACTACATTTAAGATAGGTAGGGTAAGATCATCCTTCTGTCACACTACCTTAAGAAGATGCCCTAACTGACTTAATTTATTGATTCTGTGGTAGTTCGGTACCCTAAGTAGGAGAACTAGATGATGAAAGGGATGGATCTATGAAACCCTATTGCTGGTTTCTAGGGTTACCACTACACTTAGGTCGGCTAAACTCTACTGAGATAGTCCTTTCCTTCTTTCTACAAAAATTTTCTCTAATATTAGCCTTATACCCTTCTATTTTCTCCAACAGAACAATTAGCCGACCCACATCCATACTAGTAATAAAACTAGCTTTCCCCCTTCCCTTACCAAGTGTGGGGAAAGATAAGAAATGAAGATGTTCATACGATTCTGTATGTCAGGGACCATGTATGGGGCATACTTACATAGTTAGGTAAACTTCATCTAGTATTCATCAAATTTTATAGATCCCTTCTCTCTCTCATCTTCTCATTTCTCTTTTCCCTAGGAAAAAACCTATACAAGAAAGCCCTTTCAAGTTCAGACCAAGTAGGAGGAGTTGCACCTACCAGCCTACTCTTTTTCCATTGGTCAGCCCAATCTCTAGCCATATCTTTTAGTTGATACATGCCCTAATCCACCATGTCGACCTCTTTCATCCTCATAATATCATAGACCCTCTTAACCTCTTCAATGAACCTTCTAGGTCCTCTCCCGCCTTAGAAATATGGAAGTCCAACGGCCGCATCTAGAGAAAATCTCTAACTCTGGCCAAGCCATTATCCCTAACAACTGGAATTCTGACTGCACCAACATGTACCAAGACATGAGAAAGGTCTATTGGTGGAGTGGCATGAAAAAATTATAGATTTATGGCTAAATGTACGAACTGCCAATAGGTGAAGGTTGATCATCTAAGTCCTGGAGGTTTAGCTCAAGATATTAGTATTCCAACTTGGAAATGGGAGATGGCCAACATGCATTTTGTTACAAGAATTCTTTATATGCATCATTAGTATAATTTTATTTGTTTAATTGTAGACAAAATGACTAAATGTAATGACCCTCAAGGTTATTTTTTTGATTTTTTTGTATTTTGACAATTTTACCATTCTTGTAGTTTTAAAAGATAAACTAAGTTTAATTTCATGGTTGGATCAAGAGAGGAATTAATTTTGAGTAAGTTTTGGAAATTTTTTAGTTTTAAAGATCAAAAGTAAGAAATGTGGAACTCTATTTGGAGTTCGAGACCTCTAAAAAAATCCTTTAGTTCCATCAACTCCTGAATGTTGATCTTTGTCTAGTAGAACCTTTATTTTTTATTTTATCTCATTTGTGGTGAGTTTGGTAGTTTGATGGGATAAGTTAGAATTTAAGAGGAATGGTTGACTTTGGTAAAAATTTTGACTTAGAGTGACCATATTGAAATTCAACAATTTTGTTTGATTTGAGACATGGATTTTTGTCTAGGATGAGGTATCTTTTATTTTTTGTATGCCCTGGGGAATTTTTTGTTATTTTATTATTTTTAGTTAAAAATGAATTATTAGTAAGTATCAAATCAAGGAAACGTCATACTCATGTTTTGTTGGTTCTATTGAGTCTGGAATGGCAAAATTAATATAGTTTCATGTATGGTTTGTTAGCATAGGACTCCAAATAAATCTCGAGGGTTCATTTGGAGCATCTTGAAACTTGCCTATTTTGTTATTTTCTATCTGTTGTTTTCCCTATCATTCTTCATCGTATTCGTAACACTGGTGTCACGTTCATAGTGAGTAGTCTTATTCTTTATCGCATTTGCAATGAGCTCATTTTTCCTCTTTATTACATTCATGACACTTGGGTCACATTTGCGATGAGCAAATTGTTGGGCTGGTTCACTTAGTGGATTGGGATTTTGGGCCCACTGAGAACACGTGAAGTCACTGTTTACCTCAGTCAATTTTTAATGAATATTTCATGAACTCTTATATCTTTTTATGCAAACCCTGACTCTAAAACCCAATTTTGGGAAATTTTGATCAAGAAACTCAAAGTTAACTATTTAGTAATGATTCTAAGCCATTTTTCATCAATTCCTAACAACATTAACATGATTATTTCATAGAATTTAAAGACTTTTAATCAAAAATGGCAGTTTCAAGTATAGACTCAAAAATCATAAAACCTTGTCTTTGAACCATGAAATTAATTGGTTTTTCAATAAAAATTGATATTTAGATTCCCCTAGTGTTAGGTAACATATTTTCATAATACAAATCCAATTTTGACCCTGTGGACCTGGGATGAGTTTTTGAATAAACTTCAAATAAATTGAGTTTTGGGTGTTGATTATTGTATTTTTCTTATATTTTTTATGTTGGTAACTAGATTATGAATATTTGGAGGAAATTTGTAAAGGAAACTCTTCTGACAGACTTCATTCTTCCGATCTAAAGCAAGTTGAGGCTTATTTTATCTTTCTATAAAGTGTTCTAACTAGTTTATTGTAATTTAGAAGAAATTGGTACTTTGGGGTTGATAATTTCAAGCATCTTTAGCCTAAAAAGAGAAAGTTTGTGATAATGTGAGTTTTTAATATATTATTGAATCATAAACTTGATTTTTTATATATATTACTTTGATTAAAATTAGTTAATTGAGAATGGCATCTTGATGTATAAATTAGGGCTTAATTATGTACTTATTGTTGACATTACCCCTAATGAGTTGTTGATACCTTCGTAATCAAAATTTTGGTACCTGTTGAGGTCAAATTGAGATAGAAAAGACATTTTTAAAAGTGATTACCCATGAGAGGATGAGACTATTGATTTGAGATTTAAAATTGTGATATTCTCATGATTTGAACAGTATAATTTCTCACTTTATAATTAGAACATAAGACTTGGATTGTATCTTATGAGATATGGGAAATGAATTGATAGATAGTATGAGATCTGTATCGGATGTCTGATTTTGGTAGATACTTTGAGGTTCTTATATGGATGTCTAAGTTATTGGATAGACATTCTTAGGTCCATCTTCAAATGTCTGACATATTAATTAAACCGTCTTAGGACTGTTCCATATTCCATAGATTGTGAATTTTATAGTACATAGACCTCAGGGGTCCTTTGTGGGTCCTGGATGAGAGATAAATAAGTGAGTAGGTGTGTACATGATACATACATGTATTGAGCTACTTGCATTATCATTGCTTTCATTTGATATGTGGCATTGAATTTTGTCCTTTTTGATTGATTCCTTGAGATTACCTGATATTGAGTTAACTTGAGATTATTCGTTATTTTCTAATTGCTTGTGACAATCTGGTTTCTAAATGATTTGGTGAAACTCCCTTCAATACTTATTGATATGATTTGTTAATATTGCCTATGTTCCAAGATTGAGGGTATTGAGTATTCACTTGGTTTTTTGTATATTATGGTTTCCTACTATTAGATGTGTTATTGTACATATAAACGTAAATTATTGCTGGTTGTAGTATCAAAGAACGGTTGGGTGTCAGGGGATTTCATTTTCTCTTTATAGTTAAAACAACCAAGGAAGCTGCTGAGTGTCATTGTTTTGTACTCACTCCTACTTCTCTACACTTTTGTAGAGGTTTTGACCCCCGGAATTAGTGATTCCTCTCCCTCCGATCAGTCCAGGACTAGTTTGAGGATTTCAAGGTAGATGATCATCTCTTCATCAATTGCTGATGATTCTCTTAGCTTTTTGAATTTTGTAGTGTCTTTACTTATTGAGGACTCTGTATTGAATTTAAGTTCCTTGTAAAGAAACTTTAGAGGCTTGTATAGAGTAGCAATTTGATCATTAGGGTTTATATATATTATATGGTTTTATGTATATAAGTTGTTTAATGCATTTTACCTCCATATTCACCTAGTTTTAGTTAGTTTGGCTGGCCTATCAAGAAGGGAAGGTAGGTGCCATCACGCCTGTATTTCAGATTGTCACAAGTTGGTATCAAAGACCTTGGTTTATCGGTCCCACTGTATATAAGCCAAGTTTAGTAGAGTCTCTTATATCGGTGCGGAGAAGTCTATTACTTATCCTCGAGAGGCTACGTAACTCTAAGAAAACATCTCTTTATTTTTTCATTTATGATGGTATTTTACGTCATATATTGTACTTAAAACCCAGGAAATGATACATGTTCTTGAGTAATAATAGTGTGTTTTAATGTATTTTATGAGTATTTGATAGGTTAAGTCGATATGTGGAAGTTTGGAGAAATTGTACAGGAAAGGGGAAAGTTTTGCAGGATTCTTAGATTTTTCTTCTATCACCAGAAGGATCATCAAAGCCCAATGCCCAAAAGGAAAGGAACTAGATAAGAAGGCCAAGTCATGAAGTAGATTGGGAGATTCTCCGACGAACATACGGTTCATCAAAATCCATCACCCAATAGATAAAACGCTAGATAGGTCCAAAGACCAGGCGTCTCGTCTGAGATAAAACGGTTCGCCCAAAGTCTTTCAATTGATTGGAATTTCACTATATAGTAGAGGTGACAGATGGTAGACCAGGCAATCCGTCTATCACCAGAAGGTTCATCCAATGTTCTGCCCAACGTTGAGCGATAGCCTAATCCAAGTTTCTAATCTTGCGCTTACACCCATGCTCTTTAAATACAAGAATTAGGTTAGTTTGAGAGAGGATTATTATTAGAGACTTTTGATCTGAGGGTTTTCATACATATTTTCTCGCTGTAAGCACAAGTGCGGAGATTCAAGATCTTTTATCATTACTCTAAATTAATTGGAAGATTATTTCTACGGTATGATACTTATTGATTTATCATTTTATTGGTGTATGTTAATGTTAATGAGTGGTTAAGCCCAAACCTATAGGGTTGTGGGATCCATGGGTGAAACTTCATTAGGGTTGTAACTCGAATATGATTGTTACATCTACCCTAGAGTATGAACATAATCTCTATGTAATAATTTTTTTTTTGTGGTTTCCATCACTAAAACATGCCTAGGTTTAACTAGCACTAACCCTGTGGTTAAAACTAGCAGTTGAGATTATGCCAAGAAATTCAGGGCATTAACCCTCATCTAATAGTTGTTGTTGTAGAAGAGTAATCATCTGGAGTTATCATGATAAGGACACCGAACTCTTTTATAGCCCTAACCTAGTGTAGAAGATATTTATCTAGTGTTAAAGGTTGAAAACAGTTAGATGAATAGTGTTGGTTTTATATGTAACTCTGCTTTAAGAAAAAATTACACAACCAAATAAGATTACAATTTGAAGGTTTGTTGAACCCTAGTGAACATTAACCTAAATTGTCTAGACACTTGAATTCTTTTACAAATTGCAAGCAATTGTAGTGAATACTTTCATATACACATCCCTCTTTTTACTTTATGTTTTTTGCTAAAAATAAACACTAATTCACTAACTACTATTACCTGGCATAAATTTGATACCATATTCCCTGTGCGATCTACCCCAACCTAGTTGGGTTCTATATTTGACCAGCGATTACTTAACTTTAGTGAGAGGTGTAATTTGAGAGTTATCAAATTTTGGTGTCATTGCAAGGGAATATGATTTTTGGTGAAGTCCAGTATAGTGTTTGTCAGTTAGTTTTATTTGTGGGTTTCACTTTTTACGTGTTGTTTTTTGTCTTCTACAGGGAGAAGGTAGTGCATGACAAGTACTCGTAGTCTGGGAGTACCTCTATTACCATTTGATCTATAATTATCATGAACATTCTTGAGAATGAATAGGCAGGAGAATGAACCTCCCTCTGATCCTAAGCATCTCCCTATTGATGCACCACGGAGAGGGAATCATCCAGATGCACCTATTATACCTCAACCAGTGAGGAATAATGTCGTTTATTTAGATAAAAATGAGAAAGACTCGATGGTGCTGGTTCTACTTGAGAAAGCATTCTAACCCCATAAGCACCAGGAAGCAAATTCAACATTACCATCATCATGATACAAATGTTGACCATGAATAGTGTATTCTGAGAGGTAGCAGGTGAGGACCCAAATCTACACTTCAAAAAATTTGACAACCATCTGCAAGTTGTATATCTTGCTTGGTGTGATCCAAAATGCTATCAGACTAAGGATTTTTACACTATCATTGAGTGGAGAAGCTACAATATGGCTAGATGATCTACCTCTTTATTCTATAGAAAATTGGGGGGAGCTGAAAGAGGCTTTCCTAGAAAGGTTCTTTCCTCCTTCTAAAATTCTAGTTTTGAGGGAAGAGATAACCAAATTTAGGTAGAAGCCTAACAAAGACGTACATGAGTTCTGGTTATGGTTTAAGAAGAAGATTAAGAATGTCCCACACATGGGGTGGGAGAAAACTATTTAAAGAAGACATTTTATCATGCCCTGAATAATCCTTAAAAGTTAGTTGTGGGTGGTATTAAAGGAGTTTTCTATACATCGCACACTATGCTCAGGTGTCTGAAGAGTTGGACACGGTAATGAGAAATACAATAGTATGGAACACCAAGAGTCTGAAATATCTGGCGGTGTCAAGAATCAGGGTATGTTGGCAGAAAAAGTCCGAAGAAAGGAACAAAGAGACTAGGAAATGGCTTATTTGAAGGCATAGATTATTCTGATGTCTAAACAACTGCTTAGTAGTAGCTACAGGAAAGTCAAAGATGTTGTATCTTATGAAAAAGGACCATACAACGGGGATGATTCTTACTCAGAAGAATAGGCCAAGTACCTCCAGAACCAAGGGGTTCTAATAGGGGACCCAAGGTCGGATATACAACCTAGACTATTTCAATGACAAAAGAGACTACAAGGATAGAGATCAGAGTGGCTGGAAGAATAAAAACGTGTTCAATAAGAACAAGGATGGAGTATATGTGCCTCTGGGACAGAAGAAAGAGGTAGGAAAACACCTATAGAATAGAAGGGATGCTGGGAAAACTAACAACTAAAGTGGATTCGTATGATCAGAGCCTACAATGGATAAATATGAAGGTTTTTAATATTGATCAAGTGGTTGACTCTTATTCGGCCTCAATCAAGCATATTAAATCAAGCGCTATTGTGAGGCAACCCAAATGTATATCCTTCTTTATTTTCTTTCCTTTTTATTTTTAGTTAATCACTAGTAGTTTATTTGATGTTTAGGATTAGGCTTCGAGTTCTAGAATCTCAAGTTTGTTAGTTCATGGGGTGACAGAGTTAACAGATGGATAAACCAACTAGATTTAATACTAGGAGAATCGTCTAAGCCAGGACGAAACACCTAGGCTAACCATTAAACTGTTACTCCACTGGATAGAAGGGCCACAGACAAAAAACCTAGATGGTTCATCGATCACCAGAAGAACCGTCCAATATCTCATCCCATTCCTTCTTTCAAATGCATGAATCACTTCCCCAATAACACACACACCTACCCATGTCCTTTAACCAAATATCCCATCATAAAAGACCCATAATTTGTGCACCTTAATTATCATCCTCTGCTAAGATCAAAAACGAAAATCTAAGTTTGCTATATGGTGTTGATTTTATTAAAGTTAAACTGGTACATTCACATTTTAGTTGCTATTACTAACAATTTTTGATGTTTATTCTTGAACTAAAGTTGATGGGTGAGTTTTGAGCAACCCAATGTTCGAGTTCTTTTTCGGTAATAGCACAAATTATGGTATTATGATGAAATTGTTTTGAGGGGTAGGTCTAGGATATAGAAGTTGCAAGTTGGAGTGAAAATTTCTTTGAATTAGTACTGAACTGGTGTGGAGTGATAATTTTTTGTTAAAACTGACATTATACCAATGGGTAACAAGTAGGCAGAGGAATAGGTGAATCGTTTCTGGAAAGATGAAACGCCTAAGACCCGTTGCCTTTTTGAAAGTCCATTGGTCTAAATGTTGATTTTCAAGGAAAAAAGATGACACGTCTGAGGAGTCACCTACAATGATATGGACCTTATGATGATTTTTCTAAAAACAAATGATAGAGGGAATGAACCACCTCCTACCAAACAGAACATCTACCTTCTTTGTCTATGCCTATGAAATTTGAATACATTACCTGTTGTATTTAGTTGGTTTTTTTACTAACATTTTATATCCTAACAGGTATAAATGGCACCCAAGCTCCACAGATAAGAGGTGTGGGCCAAAGAAGTGGTATTACCCAAGGGCTCAGGGAAGAAAACTATAGTCCTGAACAAAGCATGACCAGACAACAAACTAGGCAGGCCCATACTCTCACCATACCCTCTAGGCCTGTGCCAGTGATGACAACCTCATCTGATGAGGAGTAAAGTGATGAATTAAGGGGTTTACCTGAAGTTGAAAGTAGTAGTAGTAGCAGTATATCCAAAAGGTCTAACCCCACACCAGCCAAAGCTCCAGATGCTCACTTACAGAGAGAAAATATACCATATTATCAAAAACAAGATTCTAGAATTTCGAGATGATTCTTGATGGGAGATACCTGGGTCTGATAAATTTTTTATTGAAGGGTTGATCACTAATGCCAAAGGGAAATATAGGAGGAGCATCACAAAAGAGGTCCGGATTGTGATAGATCACTTGCTCGACTACCCTGAGAATAAAAGGGTCTTTCATGCCTACCAGCTTGAGGTGGATGAATAAACCTCGTAGCCAATATTACCCGACTATAGCTCATAGGTTAATGTGAACTCTAAGGCCAAATGCTACGGAGAACCCCCCACGGTCCAGAAAACTTTGGAGATAGGGGTCTTGAGTAGTGTTATGGTCCGACAAGTGAATTTTGATATCTCAGAGCAGACAATCAACAGACTTCTATTTGGCCCTGACTATGTGGCTCCAGCAGAGCATCTGAATTATGTCTATTTCAATACCAATAGAAAGACTTAAAAGGAATGGTTTGCATGAGTTTTGAATGATAGGGAGCCGATATAGTTGACCAACCTGCCGATACATACTGCCTATTTGAGCTTTATTGCAAAGTTCTGGAGGGCTGTGGCTAGAATGAGAATTAGGCCAACACGAGATGATAAATTAACTGATGAGGATGCGGTGTTGGTGGTCATTTTAGTGTCAGAATATAAACTTAACTTTGGCTATTTGATAGACAAAGAGATGTGGATGCGCACTACGCACGAAGGTACGACCTTCTCTTATCCATTTCAAATTATTGAATTATTCCAATATGCTAAGGTATTGATCTTACTAGGTATTGATGTGGGCATTAATTTTTCAAGACTTGTGAAATAGAGAAGTTGAAATATCTTTCTAAAATTTGAGGTTAAAAAGCAAAAAAGATGAGGCTTCGTCTACTTTCAGAACTGGGTTAGATAATTAGATGGGCACAAACTCAGCAGATACAACCTATGTCCCTTCTATGCAAAGGGAATCCAGTACATCTAGCCACAGTCCTACCCCCAGTCACTCAATAGACCTTCCTCCTCCATCTCTATTTGGTTTCATCCCTATGAACTTTGCACGTATTGTCAGACGAGTGAGAAGAAATGAAACTTAGCTTGAGGTGTTGTCAGTAGAAGTTGAGCTACCAATGGATTGAAAAATCAAGGTGTTTTTGGAGCTATATGACACAATGTAGAGCCGGATTGATAATATAGAGGATAGTATGAATGAGCACCTCCAACTGATGAGCCCATTTGAATGGTCTAGGTTTCAGATAGAGCTAGAGCAGCCATAAGCTGATGTTACAACACTACAGAAGGGCCACCATCCAATGGCCCCAACACAACGGTTCCCATTAAGTCTGATGATGAGAACCATATATTAAGTTTATATAAGATGCAATCGAAGGGAAAAATAGTGATGAAGGGGGGTGATGAGCCGGAAGACTCTGGAAAAAGAAGAAAAAAAGAGGAAGAGGAGTAGCCAACATAAGGAAGGGGACTTGGAAGAGGCACTGAGGGCGTCCAAGGAGATTATTGTTCTCGATGAGTACAGAAGAAGAGCACAAGCTATAGGTTATTCTACTAGCACAACGCCGGCGGAGTCCGAGCATATCAGCAGGGCACCTACTACTAATGAGGAGTAGAGAGTGACAACAAGAAAACCTATTGAACAACTGTCTTCCCGAGGCATAGGCCACGACATAGGCCGTGATTTTTGATACACATCCTTTTCTTATATTTTTGTACTTTATATGTCTTGCATAGAGGAAAATGCATCATTTTTGTGTGGGATGGGGTGTATCTTGTATTTATTTTGCACGTCTGAGTGTTTTTGTTGCAAGAATCTTTTCTTAGGATTATTATGATGTATTTTCTTTTTTGAGTTTTTTTTTTTGATGTATTTCATTAAACATTGATACCCATGTATATAACAAAATTTCAGTATCAAGATATTTGTTGTCTTATGTTGAGTATTGAGTATTGATTGTATTTCATTCTAATTTGTACATTAAGAATGTTATTGATTGTGTTTGTATTCCCTAAACCCATTTTCTTATCAAGTTTATATTGAGATGAGTGTCTACTTGCAAGTGTGGAGAGTAATTTAGTAGAATCTTTTTTGTGTATATAATATCTAGAACTTGCCCGATTCAAATTTTAACTAAGTAGGAAGTAGGATGATATTTATGATTCTAGGCCTTCTTTGATAAGACACTAAAGCCTTAAATGAGTCACAAATTAAGTTTTGAGTTTCCAAGTTGAACCCTTTAACATCTTTCTAAAACTAACTATAGAATTACCCTTGAGAAAAATAAAAATAAAAATGAGAAGTCATTATTGTGGCCCCGAACCATGAAGCCTTCTAAACAAAAGAAAAGAAATTAAAATAAAAGAAAAAGACCTATACTTCAATAAGCATTACATTCGTGTAGAGAGTATACAAAAAAAGGGAGGAGTTCAAGTTGTATATTAAAGGGGCTTGAGGCCAAGTACTAAGAAAAGAAGATTGTAAACAGGCAAATGATGAAAGAGAAAAAGGGGGTAACAGAACAAACTGAGTCAGTCACTAATGTTCCCAAATCATGCCCAACCAAAACTCAAATTTTCATTATAAGTTAAACAAATTCCTAATGTGATTCATGTCAGTAATTGATAAGGGCAACCCTATGGCTATTGTGTACATAATTAGATTTGTTTCCGAGTATGAGATGATACTTCCCCAGTCCCAATGTAAATAAATCTTTTGGTGAGATCAAGTCAATACTTTGATCAGTAGTGAGTAAATTAATGTAATTGTTCTAGGGCACACAAACCTTGTGAAAGGTCTTTTAGTGTTTCACTCAAAAAAGTTGCAGTGTGCAAATAGATATAGTTAACAAATATGACATGATGCTCGCTAATTGATTATGCTAAATTGAGTTATGAACGAGTGGTGTTTTAAGTGTTCAATGTGTACCGGTTTGTTGTTACTCGAGGACAAGAAAGTATTTTAGGTTGAGGGTGTTTATGTGACGGTATTTTACGTCACACATTGCACTTAAATCCCAGGAAATAATGTATGTTCTTGAGTAATAATAGGTTATTTAATGTGTTTTACGAGTGTTTATAGGGTTAAAGTCAATATCTAGAGTTTTGGAGCAATTGTATAGAAAATGGGAAAGTTTTCCAGGATTTTGGATGTTTCGTCTGTCACCAGACAGGTCGTCTAATCCCATTGCACAAAAGGAATGGTATTGGATAAGAAGGCCAAGTCAGGTGGTGGATTGGGAGATTCGGTCATGAACAGATGGTTCATCTAAACCATTGCCATAGATATAATACTTGATAGGTTCAAAGACCAGACAATCTAAGAGAAGTCTCGTATGAGACAAGACGGTTTACCCAATGTCTTTTGCCTGACTGGAAGTTCGCTATATAGTGAAGGTGACATACGGTAGACCAAATGATCCTTCTGTCACTAGATGGTTCGTAGAGTATTCCATCCAACGCTAAGAGACGACCAAATCCAAGTTTCTAATATTTCACTTAGTCCCATGCTCTATAAGTACAAAAATTAGTTTAGTTTTAAAGAGACTTTTGCCTTCTGATCATCATTATTAGAATCATTATTATTAGAGATTCTTGACCTTAGGGCTTTGATACATAAATTCTCTCAAGAACACAAGTGTTGAGTTCATTTATTATTATTCTGCAATAAATTGGAAGCTTATATCTATGGTATGATAATCACTGATTTATTGTTTAACTGTCGTATCTTGATATTAATGAGTGGACAACCCCCAACTCTAGGGTTGCGGGATCCATGGGTGAAACTTCATTATGGTAGTAATTTACATATGGTTGTTGCATCTACTCAAGTGTATGAACATAATCTCTATGTAATCAACAAATTTTAGTGGTTGCAAATAATAGAACACGCCTAGGCTTAACTAGTACTAACCGTATGGTTAAAACTGGTAGTTGATATTATGCTAAGAAATTCAGGGTGTTTACCCTCCTCTAATGGTTGTTGTTATAGCAAGAGTAATTATCTCAAGTTACCACAATAAGGACAACGAACTCCTTCACATCCCTAACCATGTGTAAATGAGATTTATCTAGGATTAAAGGTTGAAAAACACTTAGATAAATAGTGTTGAATTTATACGTAACTCTACGTTTAGGTAAGATTTCACAGTCGTACAAGATTACAATCCAAAGGTTTGTTGAACTCTGGTGAACATAAACTTAGATTAACAAAACACATGAATTATTCCATAATCACAAGAAATTGCAATCAATACTTCCATACACATAACCCCCTTCTTTTTACTTTATGTTTATTGCTAGAAAGAAATACTAACTGACTAGCTATTGCTATTGGGCATACATCTGATACCATATTCCCTATGGGGTCGACCCTAGCCTAATTGGGTTCTATATTTGACGAACAATCGCTTATACTTCTATGGGAGGTGTAATTTGAGCGTTATTAGTTTACACTAGTACGAGACTCTAAAGTTCCCATTCAACGTCACAACTTAACAATTTGGAACTAAATTTGTAACTGAATTTAAAGATAAACTTAAGGAACCACCTCTGTAAGCTTTAACAAAACTCAAACTCAGCTAATGAAGGATATCAAGAAGTGCTCAGTCCTGAACCTACACAAATATGTGTAGAAAAGTAAGAGTGAGTACGAATTCATGTATACTTAATAACGTCCTCAGCTAACCCTAATACGAAGCAGTGAGAGGACTACCATTTATGTCACGACCAAAAAATCAAGTTGTGATGATGTCTATATCCCACCGTATACAAGACTAACCCTGGCTAAGAGCACTTAATAACAGAAAGAAAAACCCTAGAACCTGGTATCGTGGTGGTAGGGAATCTACACATAGAATAGTACTAAATACAACCCCAATGGAGAGAAAACTACAAGATAGCTATCCTGAATCTAAACTAAAACAATTTTGATAACAGAAAGAGAACGAGTCAGCAAGAACACCACCTGCTCACTGTCCTAAAATAGCTCCGAACTACCTTGTGTGATCGTGTCCTCCTGCTTACTCATAATTGGATCCGCTCAAACAAAATATCAGAAGTTAAGCAGAAGTACAAAAAAAACAACGGGTACCTAGTAGGCATCTAGGCCATCGGGCAAAATCAAGCATAAGTAAGGTAAAATGCTATCATAAGCATATAGGGAAATATTATAGAAAAGTAAGACTAAGACACAAATAAATAATGAAAATTGGGATGCGTACTTGTTGCTTCAATGCAACAACCAAAAGGAAAAATATTAAAAAGGTATACAAGACAAGTAATGGAATAATCTATTTACAAATAAGGAAAGGAAAAGAACAACAACAAGCTGAGCTAGCAACAAACACACATGCATATAATTAACCCAACGTTTCTGACCCCCTCCCCTCGTAAACCGAAGAATACAAACCAGTGCAAAAAATGCAATGTAAAAGGGTATTGTGAAAAGTAAATAATTTCCTGTACGCACCCTCACTATTTTGTTGCCACAGCGGGAAGGTCTCATGAAAGACCTCTATGTATACCACTACCCCTCCTATAAACCCTTCTCCCAAGCTACGCAAAATACCTCGAGCATAGTGACTTTTTTGGAAGGTCCATGAAGGGATTAGATCCCATGTATAAAACCTCATAAAAATACAACTACAACATAGTTATCAAGGTAAAATGCATAAAACGGGGCTCAACCTATATATCATATCTTAGTATAAACTCAAGTCCATCCATGTAGGAAAAACTAAATCTCAATAAAACCCATGTGTCTCCATGTGGGAAATATCATGAAATTATAGTGACAGCGATAAAACAGGATCACTGGTGTGATAAAATAGCTTTGTACTGCTCATGAGCACAACCGTGGAAAATATAAATATAATTGATAGTAAATCACGTATCGATTATCATTCTGTCTAAAACCCAGTAAAACATCAATGCATAACCGCAA
>JBDJHY010829001.1:3597-15134 GCA_039654485.1 Withania somnifera | reverse complement strand
TGGAAGCTTTTCTTATATAGTTTTGACCATTCAAACTTAACCTGATTTTGAGCCATCTTATTCAAAGGTTATGCTATATAGGAGAAGACATGGAAGAATCTACAATAATACGCTACTAAATCTAGGAAACTACAGATATTTGATGGAGAGGTGGGTTTAGGCCAATTTTTGACAAATTTTATTTTCTGGGAGAATACATAAATACCTGCATGAGAGATGATATGACCTAGGAATGCAACTGAATTTTTCCAAAATTAACACTTGGAGAATTTGGCATAGGTTGATGATTTCGGAACTTTAGAAGGACAACTCTTAGATGGTTTTCATATTCTTCCTTTCTTCTAGAGTAAACCAAAATATCGTAAATGAAAATTATCGTGAACTGGTCTAAGTATTTCTTGAACACCTTATTCATGAGGTCCATTAATGATGTAGGAGAATTTTTTAAACCAAAGTACATGGCCACAAATTTGAAGTGGCCATAGAAAGTTTTAAAATCTATTTTGGGAATGTTCGAATTTGACTTTATGCTGATGATAGCAAAAATAAAGGTCGATTTTAGAAAGTGACTAGCACCTTGCAGCTGATCAAACATGTCATCAATTTTTGGGATAGGATATTTATTCTAGATTGTGACTTTGATCAGTTGGCAATAGTCTATGCATATCCTGTGTGAATCGTCATTCTTGTGCACAAATAAGACAAGGCCACCCTAGGGAGATACACTAGGGCAAATAAACCCCTTGTACGGAAGATTGGCTAATTGGTCCTTGATATCTCTAAGTTCTATAGGTTCCATTCTATATGGAGGGATATAAATAGGTTGGGTGACTAGAACGAGGACTATTATGAAGTCTATCTGCCTTTCAGGAGGGACTCCAAAAAATCCTTAGGAAAGATATCCATAAATTCTCTAATGACCGAAATCGACTGAATATCAAGGGTTTTATACTTAGAATATTTGACTTGGACTAAGTTATAGATGCATCCTTGAGATAATTTTCCTAGGTTTGAGGTAGGAAATAAACCTATCCTTTAAAACAACAACATTTCCCTCCCATTCTAGGACATGTTCATCAGAATACATAAAACTAACAATTCTAGTCTTGAAATGTACAATGGTATAGAATGAATGGAGCAAATTCATACTCCATAAAATCAACAGGAAAGATTCTATATAAGAATAACACGAGGAATTTATGGTAGAATATTTTAGTAATAATAACATCAGTAACTAGGGTGGGGAATAGAGAATGGTTTGGATAACTTTTTAGGATAGACCCTAAACTAACTAGAAATTAATAGGGAAACAAATTACAAGGTAGCTCCAAGGTCTAGAAAAGTATACTTATCAATATCATAAACCTTCAGCATACCTACAATAATGTCGGCTGACTACTTCTGCTCCTATGTGCAGCCTAATACATACAACTAATTCTGACACTGATAGTCATCAGTGCTAGAAGAAGTGCAATGTTGAGCTAGGTGGGCTACTGGTATTGCTATAGATAAAGTGATATGAGGTCCATTACCACCCTGTCTGGATGTGGGGAGATCTCTAAGAAGACAAACTATATTACGACACCCGTAAAACATCCTTTAGAAAACCACTCCTAGATTTTATGGCATGGCTGGTCAAACCTATAACAAACTCCCATACAAAGCCTGCACTCTCCTGGATTATTCTTCCCACACTCTGCATAAGTAGGACAAGATCTTCCTCCAGTCACACTACCTTGTGAAGATGAGCTCATTGATTTATTCTACTAATTCTAGGGTAGTCTGGTACCCTGAGTATGAGCACTAGCTGATGAAAGGGATGGAGCCCTAAAACTCTGTTGCTACTGCCTAGGGTTCCCGCTAATATTAGGCTAGCTGAACTCTGAAGGACCAATCCTTGCCTTCTTACTGCAGTAGTTTCCTCTCATCTTAACTTTATCCCTTTTTAACTTCTCTAAGTGCACAATCAATTGACCAATATCCATACCATTAATAAGAGTAGCTTCCCTACCATCCCTTACCAAATGGGGAAATATTAGAAACAAATATGTCCATATGATTCTTCATGTGAACGACCATGTATAAGGCATATTTAGACAGTTGGATGAACTTCATTTCATATTCAGCACCTGTCATGGAGCCCTACTCCAAACTCAGAAATTCCCCCATGTTCTCACTTCTATTATTCCTTAGAAAGAAACTACACAAGAAATCTCCTTCAAACTCATCCCAAGTAGGAGGAGCCTCACCTGCCAGCCTATTCTTCTTCCATTGGTCTATGCAATCTTGAGCCACATCCTTCTACTAGTACATTCTGAACTCAACCCTGTCGACCTACAACACCCTCATAATATCACACACCCTCTTGACCTCCTCAATTAACCTTTATTGGTCCTCACCTACCTTAGAGACATGGTAATTTGGGGGCTACATTCAGAGAAAGTACCTGTCTCTAGTTGCACTAGCATCCTAAACAACTAGATATACGACTTGAATTGCTTTCTACTGCTGAGACTAGAAAAAAAAATTCTGGGAGATCAAATGCATTATGTTACAAAATTTGGAATTGGTGATATTTTGTGGATCTGGAACTGGCGGAGCCTGATTCTATTGACCTTGATTCCTAGACTAACGATTTGGTTGTCTTCTTGGAGGAATGATTTGAAATGCATAAAAAAAAGTTATAAAAGTGTATTTGAGTTAAACTCCAAAGAACGAAACAAGATATGAATAAAGGGAAATTTCCTAAAGGTTTAGAAACCTCTCGATTATAAGTGTTCCATAATTTACATCCATAAAAGAGACTCTACATTTTGTTTCATCAGATTTCAGACATCCTAGGACATTTCAAATCTAAGGATCTGTTACCAAGTCTGTAATACCCCAGAGTCACTCTATGGGAGCGAGAAGGAATCCTTAGCTACTTAGTTTCCTCATCAGCCTCGGACGGACCCTTGGCTCATGCAGAACTCTAACCACTCATCAGCTGTAGCAAAACATAACTAGAATATAAGTCTAGTGTGCCATGTCACATGTCAAAATAAGTACAAAATAAAGTAGAAAAACTCCAAGTCAATAACCACTATATAACACTATGTCCAAAATGTTGTAAGTAAAAAAGGGCTAGGTATCTAGGATAACTCCCTGACTAACCTTGGAAGTAAAGAAATAATGTCCATCAAGTAGCCTAGAATGTTCTAACAAGATTAACCAATACTAAACTAGCTCCTGAACCATGTGAAGTCACCAATATCTAACTAGCTAGGAGTAGTAGATCTAGCCAATCGCAAGCATGGGAATGGTTTTCCTGACTTACATATGAAATGATGTAGCAAAAGAATATGCGGTCAATACATTAAATATACAAAGTAAGCAAGAGGGGTAACAATAATAGGCAATATCAATATGATCATTCTAAGTAAAAATGCACCATGTATAAGATATGCAATGCATGATCAAGTACCATTTTAAATTCAAATCAGTAAAAGATTTATGCAATTAAAAAAATACGAGAATTACCTTTTACTTTCAAATATAAGTAACTAAATCAAATAATGACACTTTACCATTTTGTTGGAGGTTTTGTAATCAACATATAGGAACATATGATAAGCCATGGAATTCAACAAACTGCCAGGTGAGAGGTGTACTTTTCCCTTCCACAGACTCAGTACATAATAAGTAACCTAGTGGATCCAACTAAGCCGAGTCTATCTTAATAATGCCTTTTAGGCAACATATTATACTATGGTTGGAAAAATAGTTATAGGATTGAGTTTTTTCAACCTAATATTCTCATTTCTAATACGAATCCCAAAACATACCACTACTCCCAACTTGAACAGTTAAAAACAATATGGTTAAAATTAGTCAAAATAGTACTAGGTTAGCATCTTTGGGAAAATTCTGTCAAATCTTCCTTGTTTACATGAGATCATGTTTGGACTAAAACTTAGGAAAAACATGCGAAACCTCACGATTTTAATTATTTGACTCAAAACCTTTCAATGAATCATGTGAATTAAGAATTTCAAGTTTAGGACAAGTTAAATTCATAGTTTAACCAAATCTTGACTACAAATTAGTGTAAGCATGAGTCATGATTTAATAATGCAAGAATTCACCAAAATTTCTCAATACAATCTAGGGAAATCTAGTAATAAAGAAAGTCACAACATGGGGATTTAAATCTAATAATCCTAGATAGATTCTTTATGTGAACTTATGGTTGGGGCACAAGGATGGAACATGTTCATGAACCCATATACTTGAAACCTTGAGAGTTGATTCTTGGAATTTCGAGAAGAAGACTTATTCTTTAACCCTTGAGAGAAACCCTAGTTTTCTTGTCTTTTGAGAGAACTGACTGATGTTTTTATTCTCTTTTCTAATTGTTTATGAAAATAATAAAGTTTTTAGATATTTATATCTGAACCAGATAACATCAAAATGGCCATGGATTAGGGTTTAATGATTGGGAATAAAACAAAAAATTCCTTGGGAAAACTTGAAATTAAAAGTGGGAATTGGGCATGTTCCATGGAAGGAATGATGGTACATCAAATCAGTCGATGGATCATAAAACGATCTGTGAAATTGGCCCCCAAAAATGAGTTCACTGGATGTCTTTAATGGACCATTCTGCAATTCCGTCATTGATTTTCTGTCACGAACCATAAATTAGGTTGTGATGGTATTTATATCCCACTTGTAGAGAAGGAAAAAATCCAAGCTCGAAGCAACAAGTAATTGGTTAATAACAAACCAGCAAATAGAAAGAAAAGAGATGAAAAGATGGGGAAAGTAAAGTACAATAGATGAATAGAAACAACATATACATACATAAAAAACCCTCGAAACCTGGTAACATGGATGTTGAGCATCTATACATTAGAGGATCCAAATACAATACATCCCAAAGGGGAAAAAGATACGAATGCTAGTTATCCCAAGTAAAAAAACACGGAGAACTCATCATCGGAGGAAGAATCAGCCAACCCTATCATCGAGTGTTCACCGTATCCCCGAAAGTAGGATACAACCTAGCCCACACAACCACACCCTCCCTAATAACTTGTATCGAGATCTTCACTATGAAAAAAAATGCAAAACAAGGGTACCCTAGTAGGGATCATAGGCTAACCGGGCTTAACAAAAGCATAAATAAAGTAAAGGGAGATCATATTTAAAAGGCAGGGCAAAAACATATAAGTACAGAGAGATTGGGGGGGGGGTGGCAAACTACTACAAGTAATCACATATAAGAGAAAGGCCATGTGACACATACCTAGAGCTCCAATGCAATAGCTGCGAATAGACAAGTATAGTGAACTAAGCAAGATGTCACAGAAGGTAAGTAGATAATACTAGAACCAGATAAGGTATAGAAAGAAGTAAAGATATTAGTAATGTAGCAAGTAGAACCCTGCCTGGCATTTGATACTACCGGTAGGACAAACAATAAGCTAGCTAATCAAACAAAGCCTACCTGACGTCCCACTTCTCCAGTAGGAACGAATAGTCATCCAAGAACCCAACAAGACTTCCACCGTATGCCCTATTAGCTAGCTCAGGGAAAGTAGTATAGGACAAGGATACCAAAAACATAGATCGACCCTTATAAGAAAACTCAGTAAAACTCATGTGTCACCATCAAGGAAAATCCCAAAACATGATGAAAGTTCACAAAATAAGGCTAATAATATGATAAATTAGATCCATACTACAAGTCAGTCGTGGAAGGTATACATATAGTATATAAAATCCTAGTTTCTATTTAGATAGGCTTGTTCTGATTATACTTTAGAAAAATAGCTCCATACCAAAGAGTGGTCATGGAAAGTGTACATATAAGTAGTAATATCTTTTTCAAATGTTAGTTTGATGTAAAACTAAGTAATCATATCTTTATTACCCATAGAAGCCCGAAATCTAGATATAAAAGCTGAACCATAATGCAAACTTGCAAAACAACTTTGCAGTAGACTACATCGGTCACTAGACCACTAGCTAGAACCAGGGGATAACTACTAAGCTCAACCACTAAGTTATTCCCCTTGCAAACCACACTACGGTCAATATTATCATGTCAAAACATGTATAAAGGGTGATACAAAGTCCGGGGATAAACGAAATAGACAAAAAACCCGACAATATAAGAAAAAGGGTGAAAATAATATCGACGAGGGGAAACATGCTAGAAAACCGACCTCAAGCAAGCCAATTACAATAAATATACATAGCTAATACCCAATCTAATAGTAAGTAAGCCTTAGCCTACCTGGACACTAAATTCGATCCAAAACATGCACCAAAAAGTTGACAAACCATGAACAATCCCAAAACCGCATGAAACTAGAAAAATAAAAATCTACGTATCAAGATAAGTAAAATGAGACCCGTATTTTATAGAAAAACTTGGTTGGAATCCGCACCTCACGACCCAAAAATATAAATAAAATTCACCAATATATAGAGCCTAGCTCAAGGAATGTGTGATAAATAATTAGGCTTAATTCGATCAAAGATAAATGAAGAAAGAACCTGCAAAGTTTATATAAGAAAAGTATTAGAATAAGAAACAAAAAGTAAAAAATAAAGAAGTTTGCTCAATAGAAGTTACCAAATAACGCTTGGGATATCACCAAGAAGCTTTGTCGAACAAACCCCAACAAATAATAAACCTAAAAAAATGCAAAATTGATCAAGATATGAGGTAAAATGAGAAAAATATGAAGGCTTTTAGGAGTTTACAAGAACTTATATATAAAGGCACAGGTGGCAGATTCATAAGCCAGGACCCATTTATCGGCCAAATGTTTAATAAATAGTCTATGGCCGATTTATCAGCCAAAAGAACCAATAAACCGGTCATACCTGTAATATTTTTGACAATAATTCCCAAAATTTCAAAAAGAGGCTCGGAATGGAAATGGAGTCTGATTTTGACAAATCAAATATGTAAATTGTATGGAAATTATATTCCAAACTCAAAGAAACTAGAAAAATGACCATATAAGGTCGTTTGATTTATATAGAGGATGGAGTAGAAAAGATTCAAAAGAGTTATGAAAGTCAACAATCAACAGTACCTCGAAAATTAGTTCGGATACCTTTGTAAGCGTACCAATAGCCCTACCTTCCCAAATTCAACATTTCGGAGTTAATGGAAGCATCAGATTTATGATCCAGCACTATGATCACCAAAATCCAACTCAGGTTAACTCTTTAACTCAAAATGAACTGAATTTTGAAAAAACAGCTTACATAAAAAAGAAAACTCTAGGAAATAAACAAATAGTCATACTCGACAAAGTTCGCATTTCAGTGCTGATGAAGCTATCAGAATTCAATTCTGAGCGTATATTTTGGGAAATCCCTCTCAAGTTCAACCATTCTAAAGATAGAACTCTAAAATAGGAAAACTAACATAACTAGGTATCGAACTACCAGGAAGTCGAGCTACCGGTCCCAGCAAGTCATAAATGACTTAGGGAAGCTACTAGAACATTCTAAATAAAAAAGTATCATAGAACACTCTAAATAAAAAAGCTACATGAGAATGACCCCAAGGATTGGTAAATCTTCCCATACCGCGGAACAGTCCGTAGAGCTCCTTGAAAATTAGAAAAATTATAAGATATTTTAGGAAACCTAGGATCAATATCAAAAATAGGAAGATGGACTGTTGCACCCTTCCACGATCCGTCGAATGAGTCATAGAGTTTAATGCTTCTAGGGAGTTTACTAGAAAGTTTCCATTATCATCTCCAGGGATGTCGAACCATTTGACGATCCGTGAGACAACCCATGGGAAGCTGACAGTTTCAAAAAATTTCAAAATTTTCTTCCAACTAATTTTTTAGCTAAATAATTTCCTGGGAGGATTTTCTAAGGCGTGACACTTAAACAAGCCAAGAGTACCCTAGTTGTTTAGAGGGATTTTGTTAACCACTCTCTTTTGGGGTCATTTATTACATCCATAAAAGCAGACTTGTATATGTATGTGTAAGGGGGGGGGGGAATAAATTGCAAAATTTTCTTCCCTTAGTTGCTGTCATACATACCCATTTGACCGTGATTGTAAAAATAATAATTTGAGTACCGAGAAGAAAATAAAATCAACACATAATCTTTTTTACTAGCTGGTGCTTAATATGACCTTAATCTAGTATCCTTGTGTTACAAAAGGTTTTCATTATTTTTGAGATATTGAATAGCTCAAAAATAGTCCGATTATAAGACTCAGTCCACACTTTTCTTCATTTCACTCAATTTTTTGATGCTATGCCTCACTAATATTTTTCTCTCTTCTCTTTGTTGTGTACATAGTAAAACACTGAGTAATAAAATTCTTGTTAAAATTAGAGGATGAATACAAATGGTAGAGGAATTAGTGACCACAGTTATTTTCTATGAAGGCTAGTCTATATATAGTCTCAAGAAGCCATTAAGGAAGTGGAGAAACTCAAGGGATTTTACCCTTAAAAATAATCAAGATAGTAGACTAGTTCAAAGAATACGGAAGAGTAATTTGATGACTCATTTATTTTTCTTGCAGTTAAAGCTTTGGATGCAGAAAAATGCTATTTTATTCTCTCCCAAGAGATGTTCATCTTTAGTAACTTGTGCAAGTTCTTTAATGAGCAACATCTTCCAAAGTAAAAATCGACTACATTTAAAATAAGTGTTTAAAGAACAATAGTTTCTAACATAAAGATGACTTTATTTATTATTTACCTCTAAAGAGAAGTAACGCATGTTAGTTGACTTTTTTGAATTGATCTTTCCTAAAAAGTCCTTCAAGTTTTTTTTTAAATACAAGGAAATTAAAACAATAACTATATCCCCCTTTTTGATGGATGAAAACAATAATGCAAATTAGTTAAGTTACCTATTTTATGAATGCCCCCCTGCATTCATGTAAAAAACAAGTGCTCTTTCTTCCGCTGCTTTTATGCATATCTGTAGATAATTCTATGACATACAAATATATTTTCTCCCCCTTTGGCATTAATAAAAAATCAAGGGGTCTAACAAAAACATAATATCATAAATCAAACATAGATAAGATCATCCATAATTACAGGTACCAAGAACATATAAAGATCATCCATAATATTCACTAAACATCCATAATAAGTAACAAACTTTATCCTCTAATGGAATCCTTAATGAAATTAATCTGTTGTTGAGTTAATGTAAGTCCATTCATAAGTGACTCCATCTTCTCGTGCAAGATGTTTAGCTCTACTTGCAACCTGGTTAACTTGACCATGATATTAGAAGACATGGGAGGAGATGTTGGAGAGTTATTAGAGAAAGGTTTTGGAACCGAATAATCATCAACATTTGTGACCCATATATTGCCTAAATGGACATATCCCATAATCTTAAGGGCTCAAGAATTATAAAAATGAATAACATCAGATTTAGGAACATCAATGATATCCAAACCGTGATGCTCAAGAATACAAGATATGATCATACCATAAGGGAATATTTGTGGATTTACTAGACACAACAATCATTCGGTTGACTATAGAGTAGATAATGGAAATTTGTATTTTGCAACTAAAGAATAATTTTAGAGAATGCCTAGAGGATATAGTTTTGAGAAAGAATATTCCTCGGGAATAAGGGTGGTGGTGAAAATATGTGAGACGACACGATGTTCAAAAGATAGTATGTAACTAGACGAAGAATTATATAGAGACAAGAACTATTTTCTCTGATCAAGAGAAATTTTCAAATTAGACGGCCATTTGTTCTCAAAGAGAATTATGATAGCGGAATAGTTTTTTCTGAAAATTTTATCAAATAGGGAACTATTAACTACAATTTTTTTTTTACAAGAGACCAATGTTTTAAACTCATCATCTTTTGAGAGACAGAGATTTTCATAGAGTACCTTGACGAGGGGTTCATAAGTATAGATAGGATAGGTTGAGAAGATTTTTCCCCCCTTTTGAAAATCAATAAATTTAATAATATTTTAATTGAAGAAAGAAACTCCCAACTAGTAATTCTTCCATTCAAAATGGGTTAATGTTGTAGAGTGCTGAATAGAATTGCATGAGAGGTGTTCCAAAAATATTTTTAGGACTTAAATTTTCAAAATTATTTTTTTTGAATACTACGAAAGGAATTAGTATCAAGATATTTTCTATAAGAATCTGAATTATCAAAGATTGAAGTTAAATGATTTTGAGAGAAAGAAGCCATTTTGAGATGGTTGAGGAGAAGTGAGAGGAAAATTGAGAGAAGTTCGATTTCAAAAGGAGTAAGGGAAGATGGAGGGAACCTTTAATTGACTAATAGGAGAAATCAAGAACGTAATCATAAATGTCTCACTGAAGCAAAACCTAGAGAAGAGGAAGAGTTAGGAGTATATATTAACTGAATTAAGCAGAAAAATAATTATTCCAAAAATAATTTTGATCGAACCCGAGGGATTTTCTTAAAATAGATGTATTTCTTTTAGAATAAAATTTATAGAGACGTCAGCTAAAAACTTTTTCCAAAATAATCTAATATCACAATCTTTAACATCATTTTAGAAAAAGTGATCAAGCAAATAGTATAGGTTTTAAAAGGTAAATTATAGTCATTAAATTTATGTATCAGTCATAAACCTTGCACAAAACATTGTTAAGTATGTAATTTTGGTAGCTTTTACTTAATACATCACTAGGAAAATCTGTATCTAAAAAGCCCAAAAATTATTTACTTTTTGTACCTAAAAGTCATGATTAGTAGTTTCAATAGGATATAGCAGTAGGAAGAGGTTCTTTAGGATATAAACGAATCCTTATCATACCTTTATATTCTTATCTCATCAAATATCTTACCATTCTTATCAAAGATGAGTATGCAAGTGGAAATCATAGTATTATAGGAGTATTTGTGTTGATCATGCCATTATTCAACTTTCTTCCATGAGTGCTTCGTCAATCGTTTTGGTTCCAGTTATGACATCAGAGCAATACTACTTTTCTTCTTGTGACTAACTCTGATTTTTATTCCTTCTCTAGGATCTCCAATTATGAATTTCATTTGATAATAAGGTTATTTCTTCCATTAATTTGAAATTGGTTCAGTCTTTTTTTCAGTTGATTTCTTTGATTCACTAGTCGATTGAATTTTAGGATTTTTCTCAATATCAACAAAGGTAGTAGTGATAGATTGAAAATTTTGATAATCCTCCTCATTTGAAAAAAAATCCTTTCTTATTTACATGATCAAAATTATACAAAAGAACATGAATAGATTCTTCTATGAACAAGTACGCCAGTAAAATTTTTTGTAAGCTTTGCTAGAAACAGAGTACCCAAGAAAAATACCTTTATCACTTCTTGGATAAAACTTATCAAGATTATCTTTACCGTCATTGTGAACGAAACACTTGAATACGAATGGATGAGTTTTTTATACTAGGATTCCTCCCACCCCCATAGTTCATAAGGAGTCTTTTTCAAGATGAGTCTTATCAAAAACCTTTTTTGTGAAAGCTTTTGCCCAAAAATAATAAGGCAGTG
>JBDJHY010828893.1:0-15134 GCA_039654485.1 Withania somnifera | reverse complement strand
AGTTGTTGCTTAAGTAATTGGTGACTAATGGATGATTAATCCCTAGTCATAATTTCAACCCCTAACTCAACAATCAACAGAACAAGAACCGTTATTTAAGTCAAGTCTTGTATGTGCGTGCGTGCGTGTGTAATGCCACACCCCTGGAACTATTAATAATCTTGAATTACAACAAGTTCTACCTCAATAGTTATTTCTTTCTTAACATGAATTTTATTTATATAAGAGTAAAGACACTTATCTTGATTTCACAATTTGCATTGTAAGTGAAGTTCTCATACAGTTAATTAGCTATACTAATTCTTAAATTCCAAGTCCCTGTGGGTTCGACATAAGGCTCGTAAGAGCAATTATATTACTCGTACGATCACTTATACTTGCGTGTGCTAGGAAGACAACAATGGCACCTACTATCTAACATGTAGGAGAATCAACCATGTAGGCTAGAGCCGTATGCGATGGGCTACGACTGTAAGTAGGATGCGCACAACTTTAGTAACGTAACACTAATGAAGGAAGGACGGAATAAGAGAGATGTCTTAATATTACAAAGTTAATAAAACCCTCTCATGACCTGGTATCAGTGTATGCATGATTACGAAGTACGGAATACAACTATATGAAAATACAATAGATACATCTGTCTCGAGAATACAAAGAGACAAAAGTTATATGAAAGAGATGCATGTAGCTCTAAACTCTGGGAGCCCACCCTATACCTGTAAAGTCAGCTCACTGGCATGATCGACAATGTCAATGATGATAACCCACTCACATATGTGAATCCAAGAAAAAAGGCATAAGTGTAATATGAGTACAAGTTGCTGAAGCAACCAGTACCCAGTAGGCTTAGAGAGCCTACTGGGCATATAATAAATATAAGAGCATTATATAGAAGGAATATAAGGAAAATAGGTCAAGAAAGCAATTTATCCAGCTTAACGGTCTAGCTACTCAGGTAGGAGCACTGAAGCAGAGTAGAAATACAGCTAGCTAAAACATAAAATAGGATCATAGGTAAGAAGGAAAGAACATACCCGGGGTCCTTGCAGCAATACAGAAATAATAACAGTAAAAGCAAAAAAAACAGTTAGTACAAGAGGAGAAAGAGAACATAGACGGTATACCAGTAACCTCATGTTATGCAAGAAAAAAGGGAGAACCCATGTGATAAGATGCATAAATAACATAGATAGCAAGAATGGTCTATATGAAAAATCTAAGCTAACACTAACACTAACAATAACTCTAAGCAGAATGTTACTAAAACCAAAATGGATATAATCCTTCGAGAGGAAGAGCACAACGAATACACGCTCAACTTTCGACATTCATATACTACCATGGGTACACTAAAACAAACATGTGAGGAAAACTAACACAACCCAAATGATGCCACAACTCCTGTGTATGCTCCTTTTTAGGTACCCGTAGGCCCAGTAGGAAGGACCCATGGAAATCCTAAACCCCATATATCCCTACTCCTAACATCGTACGCAGCCTAGAGGCAAGGTCAATGGAGGTATACCCACAACGTACAAGTCTCTAACATCATAGTAATCTCACATCCCATTGACGTAGAGTCTCAGAGGGTCTCATAATATGGCATACGATGCCCTAGTATAATGGTCTCATCGTGCTGTAATCTCTGCAACTCACAGCGCCCAGTGCCTCATTATAATATGATCATCAAGGTTGTCAAATCAACAGGCATGAGTAGTATAGAAAAGTTGTACTCACTACCGCGCAAAGACATACACAAGTGCCAGCGGCTGTACTCAATGCTAAACGAAGTCAGACTCAAGTCCCATAAAAGTAGTAAATGGTATTCCTCGGTGCCTGGGTGGGAAACCTGGTCTAAAATAAGAAGAAAAGGGTAGTGCTGGGTGCTCGGTATACAGCCGAGTCTAGAATGAGTAAAACATCAATTATCTTATCTTATTATTAGAAAGCTAAATTTTTTTTACGATTTTATCCATTTTATTCATATTACTAGTTAACATTCCTCCACAGCTCAATAAGATACAGTGAAATAGTAATATCGGCCTCAACCCCAAATGCACTCTCAGAATAGGACCCTCGGATCTCTTGTAGTATAAATGCAATCAAAAAAGCAATATCTATGATAACCTATGCCCTGTATAGGTTCAACAAAGCTACAACTAGCAGCATAATACACCATTCCAAACCCAAAAGCAAAAAAGAAAAAAACACAACCCAAGCATCAACATTCTACTACTTCTAGATTTACCCTACAACAATCTCAAGGGTAGTACTAGGTCACAGGTGTCATATTACACTGAGCACCAATCAGGGAGTGAAGAAGAAGTACAAGTACACAGTACCAACCTTGAAAAACAAACCCATGAATGGTATTCAGTGAAATTAGGTAAGTTATACACCAAAATAAATCCCCACAGAGCCTACCTATCATCCGAAGACTAGCGCACTGTAACCTCCAAATATTAGCTCGATTGATTGCAAAAGGCTTGAAGCGGCTTAAAAACTGGTGGAATTTGAATCAAAAAATCAAGATGAGTCTAGGGTACTATTATACTAAATTTTAGACTTGGATGAAATATGGGCCCAAAAGGGGCCCACAGGACCCACTAACTGGACCCAAGAACAAACTTCACCACGGTGTTCTCGGCAGCACCAGAACTCATGCTAAAAAAATAAACACAATTCAAGTGCAGCAAGGGCCTTAATATTCCCTATAAAGAATAATCAATAGGTACAAAATGTTGCAAAGTCCATAAAGCTAAAAAGGAGGAATATATACCGAAATTCTTATATAACTTGACCAAAGAGTGGAATCAAGCTCAATACGTCAGAAAATCACCCAAAACCAGCTGAGAATTCGAAGGATCAAAAATAAATTCATTAATGGCATCAATGATGGAAATGCCACAATGGCTATGGAAACTAAGAAGGAGAAACACACTTACCAAGAGCAGAGGGAGCAACAAAAGCCTTCCAAGAACTACCTATTCATTGAATTGTTACAATTTAATAGAAATTTTGCCTAGACAGAGAGATAATTGAGGAATAAATGTAATAAATGACTAAAACAACTAGGTACTTTGTTTTATATAATTGACTTTGATGAGGCATGGTCACGCCTTCACACCTTGATTGCACTAAAAAGAAGAGAGGAGGACATAATGCGATAGCAACACAGAAGCACGATTATGCTAAGGAGTGAAAAGGAGGAATTACTACAATTGCACAACACTAGCTCGGTTGTGATAAAGGAGGAAAGGAAAGGAAATACCACATTTGCATAGTGCGGGCACAATTGCACTAATAAAGGGAAAAGAAAGTTTATTGCGATCACTTCACAAGAGCTGATCACGCTGAGTACCTTTGACTGCAGAAAATTTTGCAACAACAGGATTGCCAAATGAGGGCATGAAATCTAAACGGTGTCCAATAAAAACAGAACCAATTATGCATATAACATGAAAATGACATCTCATATCTATTGGAGTCATAGAAATAAAAACCAAGGTTTTTTGGGAAAATGACCCCTAGGATTAATAAGCATCAAAATCACCCTAAACCTCCAAGGCACGTAAAACGATAGCTAAAATATTAAAAAGCTAACCAATACCACTACCAACCTAAAATCACCATTTTAGAGTTGATGGAAGTGTCAGAACCCCATTTTGACACTCCGATCAGTACACACTTACTCCAAGCCAATTCTAAACTCACAATGAACTGATTTTCCACAAAACATCTCAAACTAAAAAAAACCCCTAGGATACAAACTAATGGAATTCCAAACTCACAATGAACTGATTTTCCATAAAATATCTCAAACTGAAAACAAAAACCCTAGGATACAAACTAAGGGTCCCTCTAGACCAAAGTCGGTATGTTGAAGCTAATAGAACTATTGGAAATTTATTCCAGAGCACATCTTGAAGAAATTTTGACTAAAGCAAATGAGTACGTAAGTTTAGACTCTACAATAGGGAATTCGAGACAACTCTCAACCGAACCACAAGGGTACAAGACTAATGGTCCCAAAAGGTCATAAACAACCTGTGGTAGCTACTGGAATCTCTAGAATGAAAGGTAACACATAAAACACCTAAATGACTATAAGGGTTATTACAATATCTACTTCTAAAAAGGACTTTCGCCCTAGAAATTAAAAAAAGAGCAGAGAGGAATGAAAAAAAGACTCTAACCTTAGGGAAATAAACCCCATGCCAGCACCCACAACAGCTTTATTACCCGACAACTATTCCACCAAGCTAAACCACTAACCAACTGAAAAACAAATATCAATTTCCTTAGATAAACACCCTGGAAGGACCAAAAGATCTCTCAAATCTAAAACTAAAATCAAAGTCAACCACTATTTTGTTGAACACCGTGAAACTTACTAATATAACACCACAACGCTGAAAGAAGATAAAACTGAGAAACCCACCCAACGAAGGCTGAATAGTAGACAAAGCTATAACTTCCCAAATCCAAAACTATCCTCCCAGCTACTTAGTAGCCCTTAATAGTTAGCCTAGTCATGCCACATCTAAGCTACACTGTCGAATATCATTAATGCTTTAAAAATCTTACTCGACCTGCACAATCCAAAAGCCAGGAAATATCCACAGTGCTCTCATGTCTCGCAAGGCTTCAAACTTATCTAAGAAACTTCGAAGTCCACCCACAACCTGCAACTTGCCTTCTAATCATTGGGTGAGTTGGTCACCCTAAACCGATACCATAACAAAAAAACCCATGCACCACTAGACCGCCTCTTGAAAAGAACTCCAATGATAAGGTTTAGGATAAGACCAAACACAATGCGCTAACTGTCCTTGAGATTTTTTTGGACATTGTGAAACACAGTCTCACTCAATTACAAAACCATTAGACCAACTCTATCTATTAAGAAACAGCAAACTCTTCCTTGCTTGAAGAAGACAGTATCTTTCTCAACCAAAAAAATAACTCCCACGTTGTCACGACCAGATTTTATGGATCATGATGGAACCTACTATACTAATAGTAGGAGAACCAAACCATGTAGTCCAGAGATAAAGGGGAGGACTATTACATTAAATGTGGAAGTATATCAAAAGTCAAGATAATAAATATGTAAGTTTTAGAAATTTCAATAACTACCCAAAATCTAGTATCAGTGTCAACGAACCACTAAGTATAGAATATAATAAAGCTGAAGTAGGTTTAATATAACTGTATCTCTAAAGTACACAGATATTACACAAAAAAACCAAAGATCGAGAGAAGCAAGTAAAAGATGGACGCCAAGCTCACCCTAAATCTCTGATGTATATAGGATCCAAACAACAGTTGTTTGTAAATTACGGACTGGAACCTGTACTCGAATCTGCACATGTGCAAGTGTAGTCTGACAATAAGCTGCATAAGTAACCCATACAGTAGCCTTTTAGGGCCCACTAGGCATAAAATAAAAATAAAAATAGTAAATAACAGAGTACAAGAAAAAAGAGGTCTAGAAGAAAATAGTACAATGCTGGGAAACTAGCAACTCAAATACGAATCAAGTGTCACATAGAGTGATATTACTAGCTACTCATATAATAGGATTGCAGGTAATGAAAGAAAACATACCCGACATCCTTACAGCAACACATGTTAAATATAACACAATAAATAGGAATCAAGAAAGATAGAAGTAGAACATGGTCGGTATACTAGTAACCATAAGTGAAAGGACACATAACTGAATAAGAATGTAAGGCACTAATCCCACATAACACGAAACAACAAGTAACCGATAAGGACAAATAAATAGTAATACAAATGTAAAGTAAAATAATTAAACGCTGACAAGTCCTCAAGAAAGAAATGCAGCATACATCAAAAGAAACATGCTCACCGTAGGCCTTACATCTCATCCAGGATACACTAAAGAAAATAAGTACATAAAGGAACAGAATACATGAAGTAACCATCCTATGTACGTATCTCCTTCCGTACCCATAGGTCCAGCAGGCAGAACCCATAGAAGGATAACCTAAATTTCTCAGCGTATATTATCCCCCGTACTCTATATACCCCTTCCTCCGCGTCTCGTGGAAGCCTGGAGGTAGGTCCATGGGGGTGCGTCACCTAGTACAAAAATCTAAAATTACCATATCCTCACATCCCAAATCATAGAGTCTTTAAAGTCTCATGTCTGGCATCTTGTGCCTCATATCAATAATATAATCAAGCCCAACTCGACCAGTCAAGGGGTAGAAAGCCTATGTATGATCACATCTCAACAAAGTCATTAATAAATCGGGTAACACCATGTGTCCATAACCAGCAGTGCAATAAATATCAAAAGTTGTACTTTCTTTCGTACAATGACAGAATAAAGTCCCAGAATTGTACTCACTACCGATTTTGGGTTAGACTCAGGTGCTAATATTAATTAGTCAAGTGATATTTCCTGTTGGCAGGATGTAAAGCCTAGGCTAAAATAAGTTGAAATAGTGTTACCAGGTGCTCGATGCCATGTCGAGTCTAAATCAATAAAAGGCCAATTACTTATATTATCAATAAGTATTCCTCTTTCAAAGCTCATATTATCATTCATCATCTTTATCAAAATCTGTCGTTAGTCTCTGCGACTAAAAAATTAAGTGGTGATACCAATCTAGCCCCAATGCACTCTCATTGAAGCCATAGGCCCAACCTCTCGTGCTATGAATACATAATAAACCAACAACATGTATATATATCACATATAATCCTAAAATATCCACATCCTATGCCCTGTACAGGTCTATCTAATCAAATGCTAAGTCTCGGCCCCCATATCACTCGAGTGCCAAAATATCAATATCAACATAGAACGAATGAAAAAATGGTACAAGGTTACTATACACCAAGCTACCCAACCCATGGATGAAATTTAGTATGGTTATTAAAGATATGAGCCCAGAGATAGCCCCACGGAGCCTACCTGTCATCCAACAACAAAGCTCTAGAATATCATGAATCGTACTCTGACTGATATCAAATGATCTTAGAATGATCTGAAACTTGTGTTAATGAATTTTATATACTAATACAAGTCTACTAGTGTATTTTATACTAAGTTATATACTGGGCCTAAAATGAACTTGCGGGGCCCACTCACCAATATAGAAAACAAACTTCACTACGGGGTTCCCAATGTCATTGGTAACTCGTGCTCCAAAGTTGAGCACAATTCCAATACGGGAAGGGTTTCAAACCAACTAAGATAGATTTGAGCCTAAAGGGGTCAAAGACTCAACCTTTACAGATTTTAACATTGAAATGCCAGTGTACAATTGATACTAGAAGCAATGTATTCAAATAATGAAGAATTACTCGAAAATAAATGGGTTATGGGATGGTTTCATCAATTTCAACTTTTGAAGCCATTAATGGTGGAGACAAAGAATTTTAGGAAGAAAAAGGGAGAAGACTTACTAAAAATCGTATAGAAATCAATGGATGATGTTGAGAGGATGTTCCCTAGCCTTGGAAGGTTCTTAAGAGAATTATTTCGCTCAAAATGGCTTGGAGAAGGTTTGTGAAAATAAGAAATTGGGGTCGTGTAGGGGTTTAATGTTATTTTCTAGTAAACATAGGGATCACATCGTGATTCTATCGTGACGGAGTCTCTATCACGTCATGATGCCTATCGTGATGGATTCCAAGTAAAATAGTAGCCCATCACGATAGGCATCGTGAGGTGATGCTTATCATGATGGCCCTTCTTTTGCAGATTTTTCAAAATTTTCAATTGGGCTTTTGGAATTGAAACGGAGTCCAATTTTGGAAAACTATATATGTTTTTCGACTCGAAAACATATTTCAGACTCAATGAATCAACGAAATTGACATTAGAGATCGTTTGAGCAAAATGACCCCTCAATCAAGCTTTAACAATATTATGAAATTTTCCAACGTTCATAAAATGACTCAAATAAAGCATGAACACCTTGGGAGCTGATGGAAACATCAAAATTTTAATATGGCACTCCGAACACCAAAAGACCACAGAAGCTCCACTTTAGGCTTTAAACTTAACTAAAATCCACAAAATTAGCAGAACATACAAATGAATACTCTAAAGCACAAACTTAAGGTCAATCATGACTTTGTCTGGCATTTCAAAGATAATGGAACTGTTGGAATTTGATTTCGAGCTCGTTTTGAAGGAAAGTTGACTTTGGTCAACCAGTAGTTATTTTTAAGCTCTAAAACATACAATTTGAGATATTTCTCAACCGAGTTGCTAGGGATTGGAACTACCAGTCCCAACAAGTCATAAATGACTTGGGAAACTACTGAAATGCTCTAAAATGCAAAACCACATATTTATCATAAATGACCATAAGGGTTATTACAATATCCATACTAAGAGGACTTTCGTCCCCAAAAAGTCAAGTAAAAGCAAGAAATAGATGGGAAGAGAATGTACTTGATGCCTCAAACAGCTATGGATACTTCTTCCACATCTCACACTCAATTTCACAAGAAGCTTCCTTGAAGGAACGGTGCCTCCACTGCACCTTACCCACTAAAGTCTCCCTTGACCTCAACTTGCTCACATCCTTAGCGATCTACACCACTACACTGTGGGAAGACGAGATGGACAGACTTCTACACGGAGACTAAAGAATGGACCCACTCTATGAGCTTTTGAGTATAACAACCATCCAACTTCTTTTCAACCCTAATCATTAACATAGTCACAACACTTTCAAGTGCTACCATCGAATATCAATGTTCCCACAAACAAACACAAGCTACACCTTCTGAACACTTACACAACACCCACTATGCTTCCATTCCTCGTGAGACTCCAACTCTCCACATTATCATAATAATTGATTCCAACTACCATTGAACCAATCCTCACAAAAACAAAAACACCATACTCAAATTATGGGGGAAAATGCCTAGATGGAACAACTTATTACACCTAGCCAACAAGATCATCTTCTAAGCAATAAAACTCTAGCTACTGGCCCCTACTACCTATAAGCAACAGCTTCCACCCCTACAACTGCTCTACTAAGTCTCAACGCGCAATAATAGTCCACTAAACCATATGATAGATAAATTACACACATGGCAGGGCTAGAGCTCACAATAAGTTATCTCGCGCGATACTTAAAAACTTGGGCAACAACTCCACACTTTATTAAACACAAATAGTTCCCATCAAAACCTTATGAAACTTAAATACCACTTATCTTTCTAGACTATGTTGAACACACCTGCAGCTAAGTATGACAATCAACCCATAACCTCTTCCACTCAATCTCAACCATACCTCGGGTTCTAACACAATGTGTGAACCCGCCCTTGAGACGCCCTATACATATCTTACCATCCATTATTACATAACCCAAAGACTCATCTCAATAATCTTTATTGTGAAGAAACCACGACAACAGCCCAACTCAAAGAAAATACCATCATCACAAATCACCTAAAACCAACTTCTACGAACATCGAACTAAACACCTTGCACACTGTCACCTAGAACACACCACACAAAAACCTTTCTTTTACCCTCACTAGGCTAACCCATAATTCAAGCAAGCACAGTCTGCACTAGCAGAAGTATCAACCATACCACATAAACCATGATATATCTTTGGTGCACCTATAACCGAACGTGATTCCATTACATTAGTGAATCTAACATAATTGACTATCAATTAAGTGTTGCCCTAATTCTAAATCTAGAACAAAACTTCACAAATCAACGCATTGACACCAAGCCTATGGTGAGAAACCAAATTCCTATGGGAAAAACTTCCTAAAGATAAGCAACTGCTGATACGCTAAGTAGAAGAACTCCCTATCCAAATGTTTCCATGGATGAAGCACTAGCACCTAAATATAACAATTCCTTATCTCACAAGGCAACCCTAGTTTCCCACAATTACTAGAATCGGCTATACACACCACACTATTTCAAAAATTACATCACCATATTTATAATGAACAAGTCAATATATACTTATTCGGTGCTTACTACGGACTTCCATCTATAACCCCTAAAGATAAAATTTTGTGCAACTTGTACCAATCGAGTTTAACATAAAATCTACCACAACCCTTATATTACTGAACAGTCTAACTCAGGAACCACTCTCCCCATCCACCACTAAGGAAAAAACCCATTTGTAAGAAGAACACAATGACACACTATTCATCAAACTCCTCATTGACACCACGAATACATAACTGTCACGACCTAACTTCTTGGAGTCATGATGGCACCTACTATCCACCCAGTAGGAGAACTAAACCCTGTAATCCGTAGCCGATGCGGAGGACTACTACAATATATGCGGAAAAAACAATAAGATGTAATACAAGTTCCCAAAACCCGATGTCTATGTCATAAGAACCGCTAATATACAGAATGATAAAAGTGACAATATACAATATCCATCTGTCTCCGAATATACAATGGAGAAAAAAAAATATAAAGCAGAAGGACTATAGAAGTAAGCTGCACGCCAAGCTCACCCTATAGCTCTGAACAAAAGGTAAGCGCACAATCAGCGATCTAAATCACGGACGATGTCATTCAATCACGAAGCATTTATTTTAAGATTGTGGGGAAATCGAAGTAAGGGTATATTAGTTGTGGTCAGGGTATATGGTTGCAGCCTTGCATGGGTCATGTCTAACAGACCTGTAAGTACCAAAAAAGGAGCGTATAGTATTATTTCTACACCTAGTTCCACAACACATGTCTATGTCACTTTTCTTGCACTTGTTTTCTGTATGTACCCTTTAGAATTATGGGATGCCAGCGGGTAAGCTTTACTTTCTGTACCTTCCTTGCATATGGAAACTCGGTAAGATTTTATTCGTGCTTCTTATTTGCTATTTACAATATTCTTTTCTCATGACAATCGTTTGGTAGTTATTATTGGATTGACCTTTACTAATGAGTTTTGTTCATGTGTAGGTTTTATTTAGTTATCCCTTATTTCTCATTTGCCTGTTATATGTTACCGGTAAATCGTCCTTTTTATTCTCCTTATTTTATAATTTGTTTCAAGGACTCAGGCACATATTTTTTAATTTATCTAGGATCTTCTATTTTTGTTGTTAGCTATCTCAGTTAATTATTCCTTCGTTACTTCCACTTTTTCTCTAGCTAGACTTGTTTTCCCATAGTTATACTCTTTGACTTCAGTGACTTAATTCCTTCTTTATTTGTTATTTACTGATTTTATCTCTTATATGGTCCCAGTTGACCTATGATGCCTAATAGGTACCCGGTTGCTTTGTCTATATGGTACTCATACTACACTCTACATCTTCATGATGCAGATCCGAGTAGGAGTGAGAAATATGAATTCTGAGTTCCTGCTGCTATTCTGATCCTAAAGTTGAGGGTGATCTTCAGTGTCTAGATCTCACTTTATCTTTTTCTTTAGATTATTTGTTCTTTCTCTTGTATTCCAAAAGTAAATGTTGTAGTTATTTCAGATATTGTGTATCTTTTCTTAGTGGCTCATGTACTACATACCAGTTTTTGGAGATTTCTTTTAGTATATTATACTTCTGTGTATCCTTTTCTTAAATATGCATTTATCTTCTTCATTTACTTGTTACCTCCATTTTATGTTCTTGTTGGCTGGTTCACCATGTACGTTATAGGTGCCCTCATGACCTACGAAATCGGTCCATGACAAATTGGTATCAGAGCCCTAGGTTTATTGGTATCCTTTGTATATTAGACAGTGTTTAGTAGAGTTCTATAGATTGGGTACGATGACGTCCATATCCTATCTTCGAGAGGCTATGGTGACATCCTTCGAAAATTATTCTTTTTTTATGTTCAGTTTTATAAAATAGCCCCTGTTTGTTTTAACCTTTCAGGCATATAAAGTATCTATTCGGTGAGACCGAGCCCATTTTAGGAATGCCTATGTATCTTGTATGATAAGAATCAGGTCAAACATAGTTCACATAACACAATTTTCATCTTCTTCTATCTTTATTTTTCGAAATATCTTTTAATTTATAAAATTTTAGAGGATAAAGAGAGAAATCAATTTATTAGTTAAGCATGTCTTGACTTCAGTTGGTACCAACAATTACTATTGTGCATAGAAATCATTATCAATTACTTTTGAAGCAACACGAGACTAAGTTAGAAGTAATTCTCATCGTTTCAAATGGTACCTCAAGCATACTTAGGTATTGACATGATTTGTTTATATTGCGTCAATCTTAAAGTTTTTAGCTCTTCTTATCCTTATGTTTCAAGTAACCTTACCAGTAATAAAGTCCTATTTCTCACACAATAGAAATATACTTATATTGTAGGACTGTACAAAATAACTCACACTCAGAAAGATGTTCAATACATGCAATTGAGATCCATAAGCTTGGCCCTCATGTGAGTATCACTAATATGAGAACACTCAAATGAAATCAAGTATGGCTTGTAATTGGCTTGTAATGTAAGCTTAAGGATTGTAGGGTATTCATTTAGGATAGAGTGACTATTTTCTCCCTAAGCATTCCACTATGCTTTGAATATTTATTTGCATTTTCGCACTTGATCTTCATCTGCTTGACTGCTTCTTCTGTCCTTTTTTTCTCTTCAGATTTAATATTTTGAATTCTTCCTCTCTTTTTTTTGCTCCTTGCTGATATTCTTTTTTATTTTCTTTCTCCTCTTTTTTGTGGAATTTTCTTCCCACTTGATAGTCCTTTTGTTTTTTGGACTTTTGCATCTCATTTTCTTTTCTTCTTCACCCAACTTAAATCTTTACCAATGTGCTCAGGAGGTGGGACCAAAAGAGGGGTAGTGTATATATACACTCTAAATGATATAAGCTAAAATAGGTGTTATTCAAATAAACGACTTTAGGTTCAAATGGAGAACACTAGGGATCATATGTTATTTGGTATGTTTGAAAGGCACAGTCAAATCAAAGAAAACCTAATTGTTTTCCACGTCAAATATTACTCAAAATATCTTCTCAACAAACATTTGGTCCAAGTTCTAGATCAAATGTAATGTCATTGAATTTTAATCTAAAGCTCACCACATAATGCATATGAAATGATGAGGTCAGATTAGTTTTAACCTTAACTTTAGTGAGAGAATTTCTTAAATGCCACTTAAGTATAATTAAGAGGTACGAAAAGAATCTATGGTTTACAACAAGTTTGGTCCTCTCTATCATTTAAAGTCACTTGATACTTTTTATGCACATTTATAAATATATTGGTACCAACCAAATCAAGAAGATCTACCTTTTTACTATTTTTTTTAGTGCTACCGAACCTAAAAAGGGATTTCTTATATATCTTGTTAAAACAAGATTCAGGTCAGACGTAGTTCAAATTTTTTAACATATGATGTAAATCAAATTATATTTTTTTCATATTTTTAAATAAGCGGAATACTTTTTTAAGGATTAATTTTTTTAAACTTAGATCACTGAACCCGAGGAGGGATGCCTACGTATCTCACTGAGGTGAGAATTAGGTGTGTGTAGTTCACAAAACTTACGAGATGAAGTAATCAAACCTCTCTTTTCTAAATGGAGGAAAATTTTTTTTTTTTTTTTTTTGAATAAGGAATAGATATTTTCCTCTATTTTTCTTAAATTTTTTATTTCAGATCACCGAATTCAAGGAGGGTTGTCTATGTATCTCATTGAGGTGAGAATCAGATGCCCTTAGTTTGCGAAACTTGAAGATAAAGTAAGCAAACTCCTTTTTTGAATAGAGGAAAAACTTTGTTATTTCTTTTGCAGAATGATTAGAAAATTTTCTTTTTGCTTTTTTTGAACTTTTTAAACTTGGATCACCGAACCTGAGGAGGGATACCTACGTATCTCATCAAGGTGAGAATCAGGTGAGCATAGTTCAAAAAGAATGAAAAAAATATTGACTATTTGAAAAATTATCTCTATCTTTAAGGAAAACGTCACACCTCATTTGAGTTTTGATAACATAGGTAGGCAATTTTCACACTCTCTTAGATTAATGAATTCCACTCTAAAGTCGGTCAACATTGACCACTACTTTCTAATAAAACAAGTAGCACAAAAAATGTATATGATGCTCTTTAAAAAGAGTGTTTGTCTTAGACGAACTAACCCCTGTGCCAAATTCCACTAGTTCAAATACACATGATGCAAATAAAACGTATCCCAGACAATCATTATATGAGGTTTTTTCTGCTAAGTTTAACATCCTGAAGCAGTAGGTGTCTCGAATGGCTGTAAAACGAGCGGACAACTCGAGTCGGGTAGGGATAGCTCGCTATCCGTCCTGAGTATTGGTCCTTCCCATCCTAAACATGTGTGACTATAGATTCCTTCCCAGGAGCATGACCCCATCTTTGGTATCTCAAAGCTTCGAGAGCAGAATCCGCATCTCCGAATATAAATTATTTATCATAAGACTCAGATAGGTGCGCAATAGAAGATCACTTATATTATAGTTTAAATAATATCAAAGCAGTAAATAAGGACACAATAGCAAATTAGGCCAACAAACATAATACATATAAGAATGTCAAATATGAGTCAATATATAAAGCTCGAATTCAGGTTATCCCTGGCGGAGTTTCCATCTATCACACCCCTAGTTTTTACATCCATCCTAGCTAAGTAGTTGGGCTAAAAAAGATTTTTTCAATTAAAATCACGTTTGAAAATTAAAAGAATTATTTATTTTTAGATTCGCCGCATTGAAATTGAATTTTGATGTTCCAAGTCACCTTATTTGAATCCCAATAAAAGAATGACTCTATTTTTATTGATCTGCAAACTAGAAATCTGGATAAGGAATTCTATTGACCGAGGGAAGGACTTAGACATCGCTGAAGTCCCGTGGTTATAGCACGGTCGCTTTATCAACTTACGTCTGTCCTTATTCATTTTTTTATACAGTATGTTAGTCGGCCTGGGAAACTACATATATCCTGCATTCTTTGGTTTATTTTAAATCTATTTAAAATGTTTTATTTTATTAATGTGTGACGTACTGATATCAGCGCTTTCCAGTCCTGCCACGAATTCTAATATGTCTCTCATGACTTCGAGGCATTTATGGATCATTCTCGTATTTCTCGAGTCTAAATAAGCACCTAACTTGATTAGAAT
>JBDJHY010828678.1:0-15136 GCA_039654485.1 Withania somnifera | reverse complement strand
GCTAGTTGAGTCATTATTTTGCTTCCTAGGGTGTCCGGATTATTTTGTAGGTTTGTGGAAGACCCTAGTTCAGCTCTTTTTGATCCTTTTGAGTTTGGGGTCCTTTTCTCTTAAACGGCCTCAGTTAGTTATTTTGTCATTTCCATTAAGTCCGTAGGATATTTTTGATAAAAAATGTACTCTTGTTTTGTTAGAATTGGACTCGAGATATGAGTTCTAAGCCTCTCGGAGTTTTCTAATTTTTTAAAGTTTGCTGCAGGACACAGATCACACCATCACCCAAGCATCCACCCTAGCTGAGTAAACCTAGCGGCCAGAAGGGTGCCCATGCGACCCCTGCAACCTATAAATAGGGACTTCCCCTTTTCATTTTCAAGCTTTCTAAATTCATTTTTTCTACTTTTCCTTGAGTGTGAGAGCTAGTTTTGGATATTTTGAAGCTGAGGGAAGTTACAGGGTGTTGCGTGTGTGGTCATGGGAGTTTGTGGTGATTTGCACTTTTCTTAAGTTATGAAAAATATTTTTAATTTCATTTCTCTAAATCTCATTTTATCCTTCGATGCATTATCTCCTTAAGCTCGAATTAGGACCACCAGTCCCTTGAGCAGAGGGCTCCATGCTAGTATACTTCAATTATTTTTCTAGGTTGTAAGGAAAATTTTTTGACCCAGGTTGCTAATTGTAATACGAGTATTATTCTTCACATTTTTGAACTTATATTCATAATTTATATAGTTTTAGGTAATATTTACTAGATTAGAGCTTTGGGTTCACAGTGTGCTCACTTTGGTTATTTTCACCAACATCTAGGTAGGCTAGGTTTATTTATGCTTGTGATATGGCTAGTAGTATGCGCTGGGTTGTTAGGTAGGTTGTCTTATTGTTACTATTTTCCTGTTGGATTTTAGGGTCCCGTGTGAGGGATTAGAGGGCGCGGGGTTGTATGCCTGATTCTTGGCCTATTGTATGGAGGCCACCAATTATAGGAGTGATTTTAGTAACTGTGCAATGAGTGTTGTGAGATGAGCTCTTAGCTTTTGGTCTTTGGCCGATCCTCGAATCTATTTACTTTCTGTTTCCACTATCATTTATATTATTGTTGATATTTGGTGTTAAGACTATTGTATATTACTAATTAGCTTGTTATTGGCATTGTGGGGGTGATGCCCCGGCTACTGGTAATGATAAGTAGAAAAGGCCACAAGTTTATGTATTATGAGGGCGATGCCCTAATTATTGACACTTATAGGATGTGTGTCTCCAAGATTGGCATATAAGGGAGAGGCCCTGATTACCAGCACTGACAGGAGGGGTGGTGTTTGAGATTTGAATAGTGGGGGTGAGGCTCCGGGTTGTTGGCATATATAGGGGCCTTACCCCTGGTTGTTGACACTAATAGGGAGAGTACCTCATTGTTGGTACTGAGGATACTGCTCCATTTTACTTTCCTACTCCCCTGCCTAACTTCCTTATTAAGATGTATGCTTACTTGGCATAAGGGGGAGTCACAGTGATCCAGGAAGAGGAAGGGGAGGATGCTCTGCCGGTCAATAGTTCCCAAGCAACTTCACCACCGCAGGTACCCCTCGTTCCCCCATCACATCCTACTTAGTCCCCACTTACCGATCATCTACTTAGGGAGTGGCACAGGCTGTACCGCCTCCCCTAGATTCTATAGCTCCAGCACCACTACTAGTCGTACCATAAGTTGCACCACTTTAGACTACCGCCACTATCCCTACACCGGCATTAGCTTCTACTATAACTGTATTTGAGGTATGGAAAATTTTGGACTATTTCTTTTGAGTTGCCCCACCAGGTTCTCAGGAGCACAGAGGCAGGACCCCCATGAGTTTTTATTATTTGTGAGGAATGCCTTCAAACATTAGAGCTCCTAGATTCTCATGGGGTATATTTCATATCTAATCTACTTGAGAGTGCCGCTAGTTAGTGGTGGCAGACATTTCGGGGTCATAGACTGCAAGAGTCTGTTCTGCATACTTGGGGACAATTCAAAGTGGCATTTCTAGCTTAATATGTGCCTCGAAGCATCTGTGAGGCCTCGCATGCACAGTTTGAGGGATTAAGAAAGGGTTTGATGACAGTCGTTGAGTATGAGGCATCATTTATTTATTTATTTAAATAGACTTACATAGACCTAATGTCTTACGAGAAGGAGCTGATTCGCCGCTTTTCTCATGCATTGAGTCCTGATTTAAAGAGTCACATTGAGTTACTTCTAGTGTTTCAAAAGTTGTTTCTAGATGTTTCTGACCATGCTCTTCGTATGAAGATCTTGACTCGCTAGGCCCAAGGGGGTAGTGAGAAGAGGGAGTGCATTCAGGAAGGGTTTTCAAGGTCCATGTAAGAGGGTTACGGTTTTTACTAGAGATTCCAGCCAAGCTAACAACACCAGACCTCTAGCAGCGAGGCAAACAGCCAGCCCGTAAGGGGCCCAATTTTTGGTTTGCAAGGCCTTGTTGAGGGGTCCCATTGCTAGGTTATATTAGGTAATGTTTCCTATGAGTTTGGGGAGTGGAGTCATTACTCTTACCAACATCCCAAGGTGTTCAGAGGCAGTTCAATTGAGGGGTGTTTTGAGTGTGGGGGTTTAGGGCCACTACACCCGAGCTTTCCCCTTGTGTAGGGCCTCTCAAGATGCATCCCTACTTGTTCAGCCATTGTAGGCAGTGCCACTAGTCAAAGGTGGTCTACCATGTATTCTGGGAGCCGAGAGGGCAGAGGTATTAGAAGGAATTTGGGTTCATAACAGGATGGGGAGCATCACCAACACTATGATATTCCTCACAAAGCCGAGGTCAAGGCCTCTAATGCAATTGCCACTGGTATGTTAGCTATTCTTGGGTTTTCTGCACAAATATTATTTGATCCGAGTTACACACTATCCTATATTTCTATTTATTTTACTTCATGATTGGGTATTGATAGTGAGTGGTTTTGTGTACCCTTGAGTGTATCTACCCCAATGGGTGTTTCTTTAGTGGTGGATCGGGTATATAGGTTATGTATTGTGACTATTCAGGGTCACAATACGTGTCATGACTTGATTGAGATGGTTATGTTAGATTTTAATGTCATTCTGGTCATGGACTAGCTGTCCTCCTATCGTGTGGCCCTGGATTTTTATGCAAAGACCGTGACTTGCTCCCCATATAGTGCAGCATGGTACCGCTATCCATTCATTGATTTGGGGGATTTTTTATTATCGAGATCGTAGACTTGTTGCTCAGGGTTGTTATGCCTTGTTGGCACATGTTAGAGATGTCAGTAATTAGCCTCTTTCCCCTATGACTGTGCCTGTTGTTAGGGAGTTTGTTGATATCTTCCTTGTCGATTTTCCTTACCTTTCACTTGAGCGGGATATAGACTTTGCTAGGCCCATTTCTGTTCCTCCGTATCATATGGCATCGGTTGAGCTTCATGAGTTGATTGTTTAGCTACATAACATTCTTTACAAGGGCTTCATCCATCCTAGTCTATCACTGTGGGATATCTCGGTGTTGTTTTATAAGAAGAAGGATGGGTCCTTGTGGATGTGTATTGATTATAGGTAGTTGAACAAGGTAACTATTAAGAACAAGTATCCTCTGCTTCGCATTGATGATTTTTTTGATAATATTTAGAGAGGCATGGTTTTCTCTGTTGTTGATCTAAGGTTTGGATACCACCCATTGATGGTTTGAGTTGGGGAAGTCCTAAAGATAGCTTTCTAGATGAGGTATAGGTATTATGAGTTTCTGGTGATGTTATTTAGGCTAACTAATTCCCCCGTGACTATTATGGATCTGATGACTCAGGTATTTTAACCTTATGTAGATTTATATGTGATTATTTTTATTGATGATATACAGGTTTAATCGCAATGTCGAGCCTAGTATGAGGACCAATGAGGGTTGTATTGCAGAGTTTGAGCACTAAGCGACTCTACGCAAAGTTATCAAAGTATGAATTTTTGCTAGATTCTGTTTCCTTTCTGGGCCATGTGGTATTTGATGCCGGTGTCAGTGTTGATCTGGTAAAGAATATAACAGTTTGTGAATGGCCTTAACCTACGTTCATCACCGAGATTCGTATCTTCCTGTGATTAGTAGGGTATTGTTGTCATTTTGTTCAGGGTTTCTCTTTAATTGCAGCCCCCATTACTAGACTGACCTGGAAGGATGTGCCCTTCTAGTGGTCAGATGAGTGTGAGGCCACTCTATTAGGCTGAAGAAGTTGTTGGCTACCACTTCGCTTCTTGTTCTACCAAATGAGGGCCAGGCATTTATAGTGTATTGTGATGCTTCGGGTATCGGTCTAGGTTGTATTATGTTTTAGCAGGGCCATGTTATAACATATTCATTGAGGTAGCTAAAGGATAACGAGTGTAACTACCGCACCCATGATTTTGGGTTGGCGGCCATAATATTCACTAATCACCACATCTTGCTGTACATTCTGAATCAGATGGAGCTTAACTTGAGGTTGCGGAGGTGGGTTGAGCTTCTGAAGGACAACAAATTGACTATTCTCTACCATTTGAGTAAGGCTAATGTGGTTGTCGATGCTTTTAGATGAAAGGTGTTGAGTTTTTATAGCCTAGTTGTAGTACCTGTTTCTAGAAGGATCTAGCTTGGGATGCGTAGCTCTTAGCCAGCATGATGGTTAGGTGGATCATTCAATGCCAGAGCGAGTTATTGCCCATATTAAGCCATAATCGTCTTTGATTGACCAGATTCAGAAGAGCTAATATGAGGACCCATGCCTAGTACAAATGAGGGAGAGGGTCTTATCAAGTGATTTTGATTGGGATATAGTAGATTTTGATTGTGTGTTAAGGGTTCATAGTCGTCTTGCTATTTTGAGAGATAGTGATTTGGTTCAGACTTTACTATGTGAGGCCCACTATTCCAGATACACCATTTACTTAGTTATTCTGAGTATTTATCATGATCTGAGGTAGGAATAGTAGTGGTGAGGTATGATGGTGTCCATTACATCCTTCATGCCTTGCTGTTTGAACTGTCAGCAGGTAAAGTTTGAACACTAAAGGCCATATAGTAAGATGTAGAGGCTCCCTATGCCTGAGTGTAAGTGGGAGCAGATGACTATGGAATTAATTATAGCCATTCCCTGTACTTCCAGAGGGTTTATTATATATGGGTCATCATGGATCGATTGACCAAGTCAGCTCATTTTCTACCAACTAGTTCGATTTAGGGTGCAGAGAGAGTGGTTGAGTTATAACTCCATGAGGTATTCAGACTTACTGGGGTACCGGGGGCTATTACATCTGATTGGGGCACTCAGTTCACCTTGCAGTTAAAGAAATTAATTTAGAGGGAGTTGGGTATTGAGTTTGATTTGAGTACAGTGTTTCACCATAGACAGATAGGCAGTTTGAGAGGACCATTCAAGTACTTCAGGATATGTTACGTTCCTGTTTTTTCTATTTTGGCGGTAGTTAGGAAAGGTACTTGACCTTGGTAGAGTGTTGAATAATAACAGCTACCATTCTAGTATCCATATGGCTCCGTTTGAGGCCTTGTATGGCCGGGGTTGTAGATCTCTTATTGGTTGGTTTAGTGGTGGCGATGGCAGACTCCAAAGTTCCAGTTGTATCTATGTTACTACAAACTGGGTCTAACTTATTTAGGATAGGTTGTAGGAAACCCAGAGTCGGTAGAAGTCCTACGCAAATCATAGGCTTCGGCCCCTTATGTTCAGTGTTGGAAACTTTGTCTTTCTTAGAGTATCGCCCATGAAAGGTGTTATGAGGTTTCCTAAACGGGGCAAGGTTAGCCCCTGATTCATTAGGTCATATTAGATCTTGCAGAGAGTCGGAGAGGTTGCCTATAAATTTTCTTTGCCACGTGAGTTAGCTATAGTTCATCTAGCTTTCCATGTATCGATGCCCACCACTATGTACCTGACCCATCCCATGTCCTTCATAGAGAGGATGTGTAGATTAATGATACCTAACCTATATTGAGAAGCCTGAGGCTATTATAGATAGAGATGTGAGGCAGCTAATGACCAGGGAGATTCCAATAGTGAAGATTCACTGGACACATCAACTAGTCGAGAAGTCTACCTAGGAGACATTATGTGATATACAAGCCCAGTATCCACATCTGTTTGAGCCTCCAAGTACTACTCCTTTCTTTTCTTTTGAGAACGAATGTTCTTTTTAGCGGTAGATGTTGTAATGACCCGTTCGGTCTTTTCCATGCACTTTGTCTTTTCCTGTTCTTAGATCTATTTTGTAGTTTCCACAAGTCTTTTATGACTTATTGGGACTAGTAGCTCAGTGCCGTGGCAACACGTTTTCTTGTAGTCTTAGATTTCCTATTTTGAAGTTTCAGTTTTGAAATAGTGGAACTCGAGAATAAAATTGTAGTAAAGACACTCGATATAAAATTCTGACAGTTCCATTAGCTCTGAAATGCCGACCTTTTTCTAGGTAGACATTAAGTTCGTGTCCTAGGATTTTCATTTTGAGTTTTGGTTTCTTTGTTGAAATTTCAGCTAACTGAAAATTATTTTGATTCTAGGTGGTCTTTTAATGATTGGATAGGGATTCCAATGATACTATATGCTCCAGAATGTCAATTTTGGGCTAGTTGAGTCATTAGTTGACTTCCTGAGGTGTCTAGGCTCGTTTTGAGTAGGTTTTTGGAAATTCACTAGTTTGACTCCTTTTGATACGTTTGAGTTGGATCCTTGTTCACTTAATTGGCCTCTATTATTCATTTCATCAACTTCATTGAGTCCTTAAGGTGTTTTCCACTAAAAATACACACTTGATTTTCTAGAATTTGACTTAGGATAATTGCCTAAGCCCCTCAGAGTTTTCCAATTTTCCTAAGTGTTGTTGTAGGTTATAGATCGCACCCGCGCCTAGTGGACCATCCTGGTCAGATCGCCCCTTTGCCTAGACAACCACGCTGGCGAGGTTGCCTTAGCGGCCAAAAGGGCACCTTTGTGACCCCTACATCCTATAAATAATGGCTTTCCCGCTTTCAATTTCCAACTTTCTTATTTCGTTTTTTTCCTACTATTCCTTTAGTTTGTGAGCTAGTTTTAGAGAGTTTAAAGCAGAGGAAACTTGTGGGGTGTTGCATGTGTGGTCGTGGGAGTTTGTGGTTCTAGGTTTTTCGAGTATTTCTCTTTATATCTCCTTTTCTTTAGTTATACAAATGTTTCTAATTTCATTTCTTTAAGCCTTATTTTACCTTCGATATTTTATCGCCTTAAGCTTAAATTCGAACCACGAGTACCCCGAGTTGAGACCTTCACGATACTATGCTTAGTTTATTTTTCTTGGCTATGGGGCCCCTTTTTCGACCCGAGCTTTAAATTTCAATATGGGTTTTATTATGCATAGTTTGATTTGTGGATTTATAATTTTTATAGTTTCAGGTGATATTGACCTTATTGTAGCTTCGGGTTCACAGTGCCATCACCATTAGGATTTTCGTCAACATCCATGCAGGCTAGGTTTATTTATGTGCATTGTAGACTGAGTTACTATTTGTGCTTGTGATATGGAAAGTAGTGTGGGCTTGGTTGTTAGGTTGGTCATTGTTTTATTACTGTTATCATGTTGGATTTTATGGGCCCGTGTGAGGGCTTAAAGGGTACAGGGTTGTATGTTCGGGTCCTAGCCCACCATGTGGAGGCCACATACCCTATGAGTGATTTTAGTTACTGCGCAACGAGTGTGGTGAGATGAGTTCTTATATTGTGGACTTTGGCCGATCCTAGACTCCGTTTACTTTTCGTGAAATATCTAATTCCTCATACCTCTCCCCCTAGTAATACTGCCTCAAATCATGGTACATCCTTACAATACTCGATTGAAGAATACCCTATGTAATGTGCCTCACGTAACAGAGTTTGATTCAATTCAACGGCTCTTAGAACGTCTAGGCGGCCATGAACCCACAACATACCATTGGATTGTATCTTTGACCAACTGAAATCACCTCGCCAAACTCTCTCTCTTATCTTAAACAAGCAAGGATCCTCATATGGTGAATCTGATAAAACAAGGACAATATGGACTCTATATGGGAAAAAACCCTCTCTAGCACTTTAAGATCAAACCTAACAAACATGTTTACCACGAACCGAATTTCCCGAGCCAATGACCTCTCAAAAATGAAACCATAGGCCAAGCTACCAATACTCACCGCCTTTTAACTCAAGGCATCAACAACCACATTAGCCTTTCCTGGGTGATAGAGAATTCTCAAATCATAGTCCTTCAGGATCTTTACCCACCTTTACTGCCTCAAGTTAAGTTCCCTCTAACTTAGTATGTACTACAAACTATAGAATTGGTGATATGCCACTATATGGAGGGCTCAAACCTGAATGGTAAAAAGATGCTCAATCAAATTACCCATCAGAGTGACCCAGCAGAGGAGATCTAATATCAGTGTAAATCCCACAATGGACTCCATATAAATAGGTCTCCATATCATAACAATGAAAACTACCACCATCAACTCTAATTCATTGTAGGATAGTTGCACTCGTGATCCTTCAGTTGCCTCGATGCATAAGCTATGACATGACCCTGCCGTATCACAACACAACCCAATCCAATACTCGAGGAATCAAAATTTACTATATAAGAATGATACTCAGCTAGTAAGACAAGAACTTAAGTGGTAGTCAACAACTATTTTATCCTCAAAAAGTTGGTCTCAGACACAACTGACCACTGGACAGGATAATCCTTCCATTCTGTCTAGTCAACGGGTTTGCGGTGGAAGAAAAACACTAAAAAATGAAAGCTAGTATCCATCTAACTAAAGAAAATTATGGATCTCATTGATTTAGGTAGGTCAAGGCCAATTGCATACTGTAGTTAACTTATCCAGATCAACACAAATATTGGCACCTGACACCACGTGTCCCAGAAATAAAATGAAGTCTAACAAAAACTCACTCTTTTAGAATTTAGCATAGAGCCGCTCATTCCTCAAGGTCTGTAATACAACATTCAGGTGCTCCTCGAGCTTTATGAATAAACCAATATAGCATCTATAAAAATGATCACAAACGAGCCTAAATAGGGCATGATCACATGTCATCAAATCCATAAAAGTTACAGGGGCATTAGCTACCCCAAATGACATCACCAAGAACTCGTAATGCCCGCACTTCATTTGGAAAGCTTTCTTCGGGACATCTATAGCCCGAATCCTCAACTGATGGCAGCAGGACCTAAATCTATCAAAGAGAACACTTTCGATCCCTGTGGATGATCAACCAATTTATCAATATGTAGCAGGGGATACTTATTCTTAAAAGTCACCTTGTTCAGCTTCCTATAATCAATACGCATCTATAAAGAACCTTTTTTTTCATTACAAACAATAATGGGGCACCCCACGACGGCATGCTATGACGGATAAAACCTCTATCAAGCAAATCGTGCAACCAAACACTCAACTCTCAAAGGTAAGCTAGGTCCATATCGTAAGGAGTAATAGAAATGGTCCTTTCCCTAGCTAAACCATGATAACAAAATCTATGTCATTCTCAGGTAGGAGGTAAAGAAAATCTGCAAGAACGAGATCTACAAACTGACAAACTACCAATACAAACTCAAGGGAGAGGGACTCAGTACTGATATCTCAAACATGGGGAAACAAGCATAGCAACCTCTAGGAACAAGTATATAAGACCAACTGTAAAAAATGACTTAAACTAAAGAATTTTTCAGTGGGATAGTGCATAACTACTAAAGGTACACCGGGCATAAACAATGTCAAGGTGTTATCATAGCAATCTAGGACCACATGATAGGGAGATAACTAGTCAATACAAAAAATCACATCGAAATATATAATATCCAGCTCAATTAAGTTATCTTGAGTATAGAGACCTTGAAAAATCACTAGAAATGATGTATATACCTTATCCACCACTAAGGTGGTGCCCACCAGGTAGATATACTCAAGGGTATAGGTAACTACTCACTAGGAGCACCCAACCAAGAGGAAAAGAGAATAGATACATAATATAAGGGGAATCTAGGATCCAATTGAGTCAAGGCCGAGTTCCAGTGAACAAAAAATGTATCAGTGATAACCACATCATATGTCTCAGCCTTGGCCTTTTCTAGAATAGCATAATGTTTATGATGATCCCCGCCCTACTTCTTATCAAAACCTCTACCTCTAGTTCCTTCTCCCTAGCCTCCTCCGCTAACTCTCGGAGTTACTAGCAGCCCACCTCTAATTGGTGGCGCTACCTAAAGTGGCAGGATAGGTAAGGATTTTATTTGAGTTGCACTGCATCGAGGATAATATCTGGCAAAGTGGCCTTGACCTCTACACTCAAAGAAAACATCCTAGACCTTTGGGAACCCTACAGCAGTCTCAAGCATAGTGACTCGCCCCTCCACACTCATAATAATTATGCCCAGCTCTTTCGTGAACACAGGGTCCCATAACATACCCCTAAAATCCTGAAACTGGGCCTCTGAAGTGCTGGCTACTTGACTCTCTATTGAATGTTTGAAATGAAGCCTTATACTGTAGGCTAGTCTAGATCCCTTTGCTAAAACCATAACCCATGGATATGGTACCTGAAAAGATTCCCTGGTGGCGCTGCCTCTTCTTACTACCCCCTTGGGTATGGCGAGCTAAAGTCTCTATGTTCCAAGCATGTTTCACAACATCTACGAATGATCTTTGCAACAAAATAGCTACTCAACCTGAATATGAAATTCTAACCTCAGCCCATACGCAAAGTGGAATATCCACTCCTCTTCAGCAGTTAGTAAGTTAGTCGCATTCATAAAAAGGTCAATCAAGTAGGCCTCGTACTTCAAAACAACCATAGTCCCCTAGCATGAGCTCACAAACTAGGCTTGTAGTTCCTTCCAGGTGCTCTTAGGAACATACTTAGCCATGAAGGCCTCCAAAAATTGTCCCCAATATAATGGGGCTTACCCTTGCAGCCAACAAACCTTAACCGCTAGCCACCACTAACTAGCGGCAACATCTAGCCAATAAGAAGTGAATTCAGCACCATGCATCTCTAGTAACTCTAAAGTTCTTAGACACTCATCGTTACAATAATAAACTCATGGGGGTCCTACCTCTCTGTCTCTAAAAACCTAGCAGGGGCAAATTGTAGAAAGTGATCTAACATTTTCCATAACTCAAATGTGGGTATAGTAGAAGTTGGTGTTGACACAGATGTTATAATAGTGGAAGTAGTGGTATGTAATAGACCGATTGGTGACACTAGCTATATTACTGGAGCTATAGGTACTGAAGGAGGCAGTGCACCTTATGTCACTCCTTGAGCAGATTACTCGGTTTTATCAATTGATTCCCCATAAAACATCTGTATCTTTTACCACTATAGATCTCTGACACCGGCAGGTCGTGTCCATGCATACTGTGGCTGTGATATAGGAGCTTCTTTCTACTTTAAAGTAGATGGGGCATTAGAAATCTACTGAGAACCATCCCCTACCCCTTCCTAATCTGTTGGGTAGGGTCTCGATCTATGGAAGAACCTCAGGAATGCACCATCTGTGAAAGAGTGAAGCCCAGGTATGTTTTAAGAATCAATACAAATATCAATGCATGACAAGATTCAAGAGTTGAAAGATTTTCTAAGGCACCTTGTAGCCTCTCAAAGGTTTGGTGCTAACATCTATGCACCAATTAGCAGGACACTACTAGGTAGTTGCCTCAATATCAAATAGATCAGTGAACCTAGGATCTGATACCACTTTGTCATGACCTAAACTATAGGTCATGATGGTGTTTACAACCCTCCGAAAGACAAGCCTATCCTTACTACCAAAAGCTACTCTCAATGGGCCATAGATACCCATAATAAAAAAATTAGGTAAATACATAGTCAAATACATACAACAGTAGAAGTTGAAGAAAATATATACAACCCAAATACCAAGACTTGGTGTCTATGGCATATGGAGATACTAAAAAGAGTAACTAAAAGATCAATAGATAAAAATATAGATCCTATAGAAGATACTACACAATCCCTGCCATGAGAAAAAATGAATTAGGATAAAACAACAGGAAAGTCGTGATCATCTCAAATGTCAAAGCTCACCACAGTCCCCGCAAATCAACTCTATATACCAAGCATGATCTTGGCATCTCTGATAACCCTTACTCGTATTGTTATCACAATAAGGGTATAGAAGTTTAACATGAACACCAGCACAGGTACCCAGTAGAATTCATCCGTCTACCGTACTAAAATAAAAATATGACTAAGAAATGGCGAATAAAGTAAAATAAGTCAATAATGGTAAGAAAATAGTAATAATCTAGCTATAGAGACAGGAAAGGTTGTAAGACCCTAAATATATCTACCACTAACAGGAGATAAATACAGGAAATATGCAGATAACCTAAGCATGAGTGCAAGGAGAATAACCAACTAATTTGCAGAACACAACGTACTAAATCTAAGTGCCAATTGTAAGTGCCAATACTAATATGACAGCGAACATACAAAAAGTACTAAAGTGTAAATGTAAATGCAATTAAATAAAGAATAGGAAATAAATACACAAAAAATTACCTAACGCCCCATATCCTAGGTTGGTCAAACTGTTAATAAACCCACCGTGACTTCATATTAAGCTCAGTGGGCACAAACATTGTAAGAATAAATGTATAGGGGTGTTGGAAATTAAATTATTATAATTTCATCTAGTACTATTTATCTCTTAACAAAAACTTCAAATCCCAATGGGTCTGCGCCCAATCAGTACCAATCTCAGGGTCAATGCCCTGGAGGTCCGGACATTCAAATAAAATGTACGTTCTATACCCTATAGTGCCAATCCCGGGAGTCTACATCCCATAAGTACCAATCACCTGGTCTATTCGACAGAGGACTACACCTCTAAATCAAATCTAGAGTGTATGCCTAGATAGTGCCAATCCTAGGGGTTTATGTCCATTAGTTCTAATCTTAGGGTCTATGCCCTAGAGGACTGCCCCCTCTAAATCAAATGTAGGGTCTATGCCCTGATAGTGCTAATACTACAACTATAAGCAACGATATAACATCTTTGATTGGTAGAAACCCATTTTCCATGATCTTTCTGAAAATAGCCCCATACCTCAAGGGCGTCATGGCATGAATATACGTATAGTAAGATACCTTATTTTGATTAGTTACTAAGCAAGAAAACTTCCAGTTAGAGTGAATTCAAGGTATATCAACACCATAGCCTATAGTCATGCCCGTGCTTAACTACCAGAAATCATAATGTAAAATGCATGATCGTGGCGCAACAATAACAAAACCGGAGAAATTAAAGTCTAAGATTGGATGGTTTCCATAATCTAACGACTTAAATCATATGCTCGACATACGATGGCTCAATATATAATAGAGTATGTGATCACCACGTGGAAAGGATTGGAAAAGAGCATCATAACCAATAAGTTTCACAGTCTCTATGCAGAAAGGCAAGGACAGGAACATACAGTCCATCACCCTCTACATCCCATCCTCGACGCACCTCAAAAATAGGTAGAAGAATAATAATTTAGCTAAATCAAGGAGATCAACCTAACAACCCTCCAATGCAGCTAGCCACACCAACAAGTATAACATAGTAGCCTACTCTAAAGTACAAATAAAACCTATCGTACAAAGGGGCTGGCGAGAATCCTCAAAATGCATTCAATGCGGGCCCGAGACAAAACATAGTAAAAATCACCTAAAACTATCAAATTAAGAATCTAGGGATCAAAATTTAAAAATAAGACCCATATTGCAAATTGCAAACAATATAAAAAATTCATGCTTAAAAAGGGGCCCACGGGCCCCACGATTCGTAAAAATATACTAAAAACACTGGCACAAATCCTTGAGCTCAAGGAACATATCCTTAAAATTTGAGCTCAATTGGATAGTCAGAATGTCCCTAATTGTGTAGGTAAAGTATAAAAAAATAGCACAAAATACTGCATAGCCCAACAACATGAAATGGAAGAGCTCACGTATCGGGAGTCGAGTGAAACTTGACCACAAATTAAAGGAGAGAATCAATCCTTAGAAGTTAGTCAAAATCAACTAAGAACTTTGGAGAAATGGAAAAACCTCAATTTAAGCCATTAATTAACGAATTTCCAAGCTTTAGGGAGGAAAAAATGCACTTACTGAAGGCGGGGAATAGAGGTTAACAACCACAACAACTCGTTTAGAACCAACTGATGAAACCACAATCAAGTTTTGTAGAGAGGGTGAGAAATGAGAGAAACTGATAAGATTAAATGGGTTGAAATGTTGATGTCTATTGTTATTTAACTACAAAAAAAAGCGAGATAGTACTAAACCACCACAATCATGCAAAATGAGGGAAAAGTTGAATTGTTGTGATAACTCCTAGATAGTGCATTTGCGCCAATAGGGTGACGCTGGGAAATTACTTCAATCACGCTCCTAGGGAATGGTCATGCAAGCAATGATGAATTACTGCGATCGTGCAAGATGAGCATAATCATGCTAAGTACCTTGAATCTATAAAAAATCTACAACAATTAAACTTCCAAATGAAGGCACAAAATCAACAGAGTCTAATAACAAAAAACCAAATTTACATTTTGAGTGAAAAGGACTATCAGAGGTCGTTTGCATTAGAAGGACCCTGGAACAAAAATCAACCAAAAGGAGCCATTTTCCAACTTTCCACAAATGACCCAAAAATGAGCTCTGACACCTTAGGAATCGAACCAAGGGTAAAATAAGCCCAAATTCACCATTATAGAGCTAATGGAATCATATGAACCCTGTTTCGATTCTTCGATCAGCAAAAGACCAACCAAGCTTAAAAATATGCATTGGTTGATTAAAATTCCCACATAATAGCTCTATCTAAAACTGAACACCCTAGAGCATAAGCGTAAAACCAAAGTCTGCATTATAGAGATAACAAAACTATCAGAATTTGATTATGAGTGCTTTTAAAATGAATTCACTCTTAAGTTCAACTATTTCAAGGTTAGGACTCAAAAATTGAAAAGCTAACATAACGGGCTATAGAACTACTGGGGAACCAAACTAACGGTCCAAAAAAGTCATAAATAACTTGAGGTAGCTAACTGAA
>JBDJHY010828460.1:0-15136 GCA_039654485.1 Withania somnifera | reverse complement strand
CAAAAAGACACGTTGGAATAACCAAAACCCTTATCTAATAAATCTTGAAGCTGAACCTTCTTCTCTCCCAACTCTGCTGGAGCCATACGATATGGAGCAATAGAAATGAGCTTAGTACCCGGCTCTAAATTAATAGCGAAGTCAATCTCTCTCTCTGGTGTTAGGCTTGGCAGGTCAGTTGAAAATACATCAAGAAAATTAAAAACAACAGGAACAAACTCAGGAGTAGGAATATCGGTCTGAATATCACAAATATATGCTAAATATGCCAAACACCCTCTCCCTACTAACCTCATAGACTGAAGGCAAGAAATAAACCCTGTCGGTGCGCGGCTACTAGAACCCTGCCACACAACGGAGATGAACTAGGCACAACTAAGGTAACGGTCTTGGCATAATAATAAAAAACCGCACGATACGGGATAACCAATCCATGCCCAGAATAACATCAAAATCAATCATGTCTAAAAGCATTAAGTCATCCCAAGTGTCTAGTCCACTAACAAAAATCATACACGGTCAGATCACCTGATCCACTACTAAAGAATCCCCTACGGAGGTAGCAACACACATGGATACAACTAGAGTATCACTGGGCAACCCCAAACTGGGTGTAAAATAGGATGACACATATGAACAAGTAGATCCAGGGTCAAATAAGGTTGACGTAGGTATAGAATACACAAAAATCAAACCTGTAATAACAACATCTGAGGCCACAATCTTAGGTTTAGCAGGAATAACATATAACTGGCGATCACTACCATGACAACCGTGACCACCGCCCCTACCATACTGGCCACCACCATGATAGTCACTGTGTGCCCCACCTAGCCGGTGGAGGCACTGACCTCAAAGGATGAACAAACGAAGGAGCCGACTAAAAAAGTGCCCCTTTGAGGACAAGCTCTTGCATAATGGCCCAACAGGCCACACTCAAAACACAACCCAGATGGCCCACTATATCAAGAACCTCTACCAGAACCCATCTGACTACCATGCTGTGAAGATCCTGATCCCCGAAACTATGGTTCTGGAGGAGGAGATGAAACTTGTATTGATTCCTACACTAGCCCGCTGGACTGCCCTGCGCATACTGGAATTGACCACGATCCCTAGAATAGGACCTACTGTAACCTCCCTGATGCCTCTAACTTTTTTTGTTGCACTGACACTACTTATGATAGAGGCCTCCATAGAGTTAGCGTTATCTACCACCGCCTGATACTGACGACCATCAAATACTAGGAAAGTTATAGCCTCACGGAGTCTGTCTCTCAACCCATATGCAAATTTGCGAACTCTCTCCGCCTCAGTAGGCATAAACTCCACACCATAAACTAACAATGGTGGAATCGAGCCTCATACTCCACCACCGACATTGATCCCTGCTCAAGCTTCCTAAAATCCTCTCTCAGACACTCTCATTCAGCTCTTGATACAAACTTTCTCATAAAGACCTCATAAAACTCAGTCCTAGTCAGCTAGGGCGGACTTGCTAGTCTGCATAGCATGAAAGGTCTCTACCACTGCTTAGCTGCACCACGCATCTGATAGGTGGTAAAAGCTACACTGTGGGTCTTCAACACATTCATATTCTCCAAACTTTCTTCACATTCAGCAATGAACTCATGTGTATCCTCCTTTGGGACTCCAGTGAATCGAGGGGGATCCAACTTCAGATTAGGAGCTTCTGCTCTGAATCTATCATAGATGTTTGCTGCTCAACTGCAGGAGCAACAACCGGTACTAGGAGGACTTAGCAGGTGTAGGAATATCTACTGAAACAATAACAGATATAGGAACTGCAGCTGTAGGATGCCATCGGTAGGGGGACCACTGTAGGCACTAAGAAACTTCCACAATATGGTACGAATACCTAGAGAATGTGCTACGATGATCGTTGGAACAAGTGCTACAACTGATGCTGAAACAGGTAGTACATACATTAATGGAACCTCAAAGTAATAGCAGGAGTAGGTACTTCTATAAGTGCTCTGGCTGTCGTCCTTACTGTCGATAAATGTGTACGAGGAATCTGTGAAAGAGTGATGACAATGACTGAGAACTTTCAAGAAACCATCAAGGATATACGTATGATACATTCAAAAAAAGAAGTTATTTTCCTACATGTCACAATAGACTCCTAAATATAAGCAATGAATGTCTCCGCACTGATCCATAGGACTCTACTAGACATTGGTTTTGTACACTAACATCGACGAACCTAGGACTATGATACTAATTTTTCATGACCCAATTTCTCGAATCATGATGGCACCTACTATACTACTAGTAGGAGAACCAACCTGTAGTCCAAAGTCGAAGTAGAGGACTACTATATCAAAAGAGGAAAGCACAAGTATCATAAATAATATATGAATAAAGTGAAAGTACAGAGAATCAACACTGCCCAAAACCCGGTATCAGTGTGATACAAAACGTCTAAGTACAGTATAACGAATTAGATGTATAATACAAATGTATCTTCGAAAATTCATGGAGATCAAAATCAATATTGAAGAGAAGTAGGAAAAGTTAGACGCCAAGCTTATCCTGAGTCTCTAAAAATCAATGGAATTTGCACGAACAAAAATCTGTGAATCAAGGTCATGCACATATATTCGGATCTGCATATAGTAAGTATAGTATGAGTATAAGTTGCCGAAGCAACCCATACCTAGTATGTTTCGAGGGTCCACTAGGCATATAAGAATAGTAAAAATAATATATAATGGAATGTAATAAATAGGGCCACAAAATCAAAAAGTACATAATAGAAGCTAGCCACTCAGATAAGAATCAAGTAACAAGTAGGACATGTATCTCTAGCTAATTATATAACAGGATTTTAGGCAATGAAGGAAGACTTACCCGAAACCTTTGCAATAATATATGTGAATATAACAACCATAATTAAGAGCTAAGTAAAAGATAAGGAGCGAATATGGATGGTATACCGGTAATCTCTAGTAAGGGAAGGATGAATAAGAAATAATATAAAGCACACTTATCCTGTATAACCAGAAAGTCTCAAAAGTAACTCTACAGTAACTAAATAGTAAATCAATTATATGATAAAGGAATTAAACACAGAATCATGCTCACTCTTAGGCCTCCCATACGACCAGGGGTACACTAAAAAAAATAAGTGCAGAAGAGTAAATACACACCATGAAGTAATACAACCACTACTGTCATCATATCCTTACATCCCATACCATAAGCCTTAATTGCATCCAATCTGGGTCAATGCCTCATATGTCTCAATAGTCTCAGTAAGTCATCTATCAACAAGTCTTGGCGTCCCATGACTCAAAATATAATATCAATAGGTTATGGCATCCCACACCTCCAAACCGTATATGGCGTCCCATGCCTCAATATCATAATACAAATAAGTAACGCGTCCCACGCTTCAATATTATAACATCAATAAGTATGGCATCCCATGCCTCAATGTCATATTATTCGTAAGTGTGGTGTCCCATGCCTCAATTTCATTTATCATCAAACCATTTTATTTGTGATAGTATCAAAAAGTTGTACTCACTATCGTACAATGATGGACTCAAGTGCCAACGGCTGTACTCACTATCGAACGGAGTTGGTCTCAAGTCCCAGCATTAATTAGTCAAATGATATTTTTCAGTGCCAGGGTGTAAAGTCTGGGATAAAGTAAGTAGAAATAGTACTACTGGGTGCTTGGTACACCTCCAAGTCTAACATAGTTAAAAGGGTCATTTACTTATATTACTATTAGAATATTCTAGTTTATTATTTTATCTCATTATCCGTCATTATTATGAGAATCAGTGTCTAGCCTCCTCAATAGTCATGTGATGATACTGGCCCAGCCCTAATGCACTCTCACCGGAGCCAATGGCACAACCTCTCATATAATGAATGCACAACACATTAGTAGTATATATATAAACATAAAATGACAACTACCTATGCCCCACACAGGTATCACTAGAAAACTCTTAGGTCACAGGCACCATATTAATCCGAATACCAAAATAAACAACGAATGAGAAATGGACGAGAGAACAGTCTAAAGTTACAATAAAGACCTAGATATCCAACCCACAAATGTTATTTAGTACATTTATTAAATCTAAAAACCCAGAGATAGCTCCACAGAGGCTGTTTGTCATCCGACGATAAAGCATTGCAAGCTCACAAATGTTACTGCGAATGATATTAAACGAACTCCAGTTGCTTTGAAACTTGAAAAATAATATTTTATGTATCAATACAAGTGTAACGGTATAAATTATACTAAGTTCCAGGTTTGGCCTAAATTGGGTCTGCTTGTCGAAACTAAAAGTAATCTTCACCACGGGGTTTCTAATGTAATCGAGAACCCATGTCCAAAAGTTGAGCACAATTCGAGTAAGTGAAGACCCTTAAACAGCCTAGAGAAAATTAAAGTATTAAAGGGGCTAAAGATTCAATCTTTATGGAATTGTACGTTGAATTTGGAAAAGAAGATGTTACTACGAAGTATAATATCCCTAAAGAGTATGGATTTACCACACAACTTTGGATATAATTGAAGGAACCAAGAAATCATGACTAGAGCATAAATGGAGGAAAAATTTATATTTTCATGGAATTAAATGGATGGAATTACTTACCGAGGGTGAGGAAGGTGTATGAGATCTTCAAAAAACTTTTCTCCAGAGTTTGACTTTATTTGGTATTTCGGAGCTAATGGAACTGTCGGAATTTAATTCCAAGCTCGTCCTGAAGAAAAGTTAAATTTAGTCATTAAGTACTTAGTTTTAGGATCTAATAAAGGTAATTTGAGATATTTCTCAACTGAATTGCCAAGGAATCGAACTACCATCCCAGCAAGTCATAAATAACTTGGGGTAGCTACTGAAACACTGTAGAATACAAAATATCATGCATTTCTCATAAATGACCGTGATGGTCATTACATACACTTTCTATTCCAAGAAGGTAACCCAACTCCACGAGTTGAGTTTGGTTGTGGTAGTTTAAGGCAATTCCATTCAACGGGAAGAAGCGGGTATGTATCTCTAATTTCAAGGACCAATACTTACTATACTTCTTATCCCATTGAACCAGTGTCAAGATATGGTAACCAAAGTTGGTATGAGAGTCATTCGACGAGTCTCAAACTCACCTAGCCTATTCTCCCTATCTTTGAAGAAAAGTAAGATCTCAAAGCCTATCTTTAAAGGAATGTCAATAGGAATTGGCTTTCCTAACCTATGGGACAACCGAGGATAAAAAGTCAACCTATGCCCTTGAACATCTTAAAAGGGATGCATCAATTTGGTGGGAGTATGAAAAGAGGCATAGAAAATTGTTGGTTAAACTCTTATTCCGGCATAGGAAGAGTTGAAAGAGCTTATGAAATATAAGTATGTGTTGAAAGGGTTTTATAAGCCTTGTAATGTTATCCCCTAATGGCAAGCTCTTCAAAGAAATGTCAGCCAACGGGGAAAGCCAATCTTCCCCACTCCCGAAATGAACTATTGGAGACAAAAGACTAATAGGAGTAAGGGAGTGAAAAGTGACAAATCAAGAGAGCAAAAGGAGAGGTTGCATGAAGTGAAGTAAGAGGGTTTCCACAAATACAACTTGACATTTTCCCTTGTTTTTCTCTTTCTCATGATTCTTTTGTAGGTACCAAATCACAACTTGGAAGGATTAAAGGATATTTGGAGTGAAGATATGAAGTTCAAGAGTATATAAAAGTGGAAGTATGAGATTTCACTTAAAGTTGAAGAAGGAATAAAGAAAAGGGATCACACTTGAAGGCTTCATGAATTAAAGATACCAAACAAGGCCCTTACCAATTAAGTGTATTTTTGTAGTAGATAGTCTTTCCCCCTTTCCCCTTAGTATAAATAGATAGTCTTTTATTTTATTTAGAACCTTTTGTTGGATTATGAATTGATTTTATTGAAACTTGTTTCTCTTTGAGAGAGAAATTGAGCGACTCAAGTCTCTTTAGGAGATAGTGTATGAGAGAGATTGCTTAGGTAACCTTTTGAACCTTATTAGAAATGCAAGTTTCTTGAAAGTTGATTTCCTCGAGGTCTCCGTAAGAGAATTGGTGCTTGTAGGTCTATTTCAAGGAGGTTTAGAGTTTAATATACTATTTATTAACTTTTTAATTCCTATTTGTGTATATCTATCTTTCCTTTTAACTTTATTTTTATGTTATTTGATTTATTGTATTTTGTGGTTTTCTTTCGTGTATCCGATTTCATATCAAGGAAGAAGTGAGGTGTTAATACTAGAGGAGGTGGTGGTGGCGGCAGGAAGGATGGGGGAGGGTAGGGGGAGGGGTAAGGAAAGAAAGATAGGGTTTTTGTCTACATAATAAAACTTAGAAAGTTAGTGTCATTAACACTAATCTTAAAATCGTCACTTCTACTCAATAATTAGAACTTCTATTACTCTTTCTTAATTTTGTAACCTTTTTGTCACCCTCAATAAAATTTTCCTAACTTTACCTAATATGTAGAAATCATATACATGGATTTAACCTGTGGCAATGTGCTTAATACGGGAGCTTTTGGTTTGAGATAGTAGAGTGAGTTGGTATTGGAATTTCATCAATTTTGGATTATTATTGTGTTATAATATCCCATCTTGTGTCTTCATATTAGTTCAGTCATTGTTTTTGGTTATGAACCAGTCTACCGATAATGGTGTGGTAATTTTAAAATTCATCCCACAAGTCCATATCATGATAGTGTATGATGGACCCTCTCTATCGAGGATGGTCTATATGTTATGGACTGAAATGGTTGTAGACTTGAGTAGGCATTCATTTAACTTAGCCTATTTCTCCTACAATCCTATCCACAAATCCATTTGTTGGTTGCATCGAATGTAGCCTTCAGGCCTAGGGTTGATTTATGTATTGGAGACTGAGATGAGTGATAATGGACTATCTTTTTGTGAGCATATTATACAAATAGTGGAAATTTGCATGACTTGTAAGTTGACTCTATTAGGGAGCCTACACTTGGCATATAGCATGAGGCTATTATTTTACCTATTCCATCGATATAAGAGTTTTGATTGAAGTGTATTCAGGTCTGCGATAAGTCTTTCCAGTAAGGTCGAGTGACTTCAGTCCATGTAGCAGGTTACCCATTACTTTTTGAGGATGTGTTATTCTTTTTGGTTTGTTAGTAGCTTATATATGGGTTGATGGATTCGGTTTCCATTGAGTTAATTTGTTCTCTCCTACTAGTTCGGTTTTCTTTATACTGGGTGATTGTTTCAGGTTGTCTCTGTGATTTGGGTTGGGTCCACATAATGTTGCTTTTTTTATATTAGACCCTGCGTAGTTTGTTCAGTTATTAGCTTTAAGGCTTTTCTACAGGTCGAGGTTGGGTTTTGACAGATTGGTGATCAAATTATGCTCTTGATAGGACTTGTTTTAGGTGATGGTTATTATTGGGACATTTTGATTTCTTCGCCAGAGACAAGTTACTATAAGCATTTTGGTTCTTCTACCAGATAATATGATGTTTATGAGTCTGAACTGCAGATGGTGAGTTGGTTAGATGATCTATGGAATTGGACTTGATTGATGTGATATATAATTTGGTTCTAGTTTTTTACTCCTTTGGGCATTCGTTCTTGTATGGGCCTTATTTTATTATGATACGGGGAGCTTAATGGTGATTTCATCTAGTAGTTCTAGATTAGGAGTGATAGTGTTGTGTCTCCCTCCATGGATATGTTACCTTACTATGCATTTTTGGGTTGCGCTACCATGAACATTACCTTATCCATGCTTGGAGGATCTTTGGTTATTTAGTTGGATCTTGTTAGTTGCATGAGATCACCATTTTCTTTATTGTCTATGAAGTTAGCACTGACGTTGCCCAACTTCACTAGAATATTCCAGTGATATTAGCGCTGTTGTTTTATATCTTGATTTGGTTTTGATAAGTGGTGTGTTTTGGGAGTGCCACTATCGACCTACTTGTCCACCCATCTAGTGGGATATTAATTTTGGCTTTGAGGTTGAGAGGTCCTTGAGGCCAATTCTATTTCTTTTGATGGTATGGCCTCTGTTGAGTTGAGGATGCGCGAAGAGAAGTTTTAGATTTTGATTGATGTCGTGGAGCTTTAGTGAAATTTGTATTCATGATTTTCCATCTAGATTAGTCTTTTAGCAGTGGATTAGGGGACCTAATAATTGGGTTTCCATGTTTTTATATGTGGTATCTTGGTGTTCTTGGTAATCGATCTTCTATGCCATTATTTTGGGGTTATGTCCATTGTTTACCTCTTTGATTTAGAATAGGAAGGATACTAGGCTACAGTGGTGCTAACGTGGTGCAATGATAGCGCAGTGAGTTAGGTTGTATCTTTGCCACAACCCAATTTTTTGGATCATGATGGCATCTACTAACCACCCAGTAGGAGAACCAAACCTGTAGCCCGATGCCGCAGTGAAGGGATGTTATAGAAAATTTGACACACGCAAATTTAATAATTATGGTGAAGAGAAAGTGGAATGAGATGAAAGAAGTGAAATAACATAAACAGAGTCAATAAACCTCCCTAGGTCCTGGTATCAATGTATATACAGAGCTTCTAAGTACAAAGTACAATAAAAGTCACTAGATATAAAGTTTGTCTCCGAAAGTACAAAAGAGACAACATATAAGACTTACAAGATGCAGGACACAACAGGATGTCCAAAGTTCACCCTATATCTCCAAAAGTAGTAGCAACGAGGCATGAATAGCTAATCAACATCGAGCTCTAGTACTATGCACAAGGGGACACAAGTGCAGTGTAAGTACAATTCGCCAAAGCAACAAATACTCAATAGGCTTTGAGGGCCCACTAGTTACATAACAAATATAAAAGTAGTAAATAATAAGAATAGAAAATAAAAGCAAGACACAAAAGCAAGTAGTGCATTATAGGAAGCTTGTAGTTCAAAGGGGGGAGCAAGAGAGCGGACAATAAGCAGATATACTAGCTAAGCATAGAATAGGAATTCAGGTAGCAATAAAGGAATGTACCAAGGGTTCATGCATCAATACAGAGATAATGGTAGTAAAATCAGACAAGACAAATAGCAAAGAAACTAAGGGGAGAACGGGCGGTATACCGGTAACCTCATGTTACGAAGGGTAGGGGTATTGAAAGTAGCAATACACACAGATAAGACAACATAGAAAGGATGATCGGTAAGTAAGGTCTATAACTAATACTAACATTATAATAAGCGATAAAGCAAGTAAAATCCTTCCAATCCCCCATAATAATAGCAGAGTACACAAAGGCACGCGTACCCATTCGTCATCCATACAGAAGACAAGTGTGATAAAGTAAACATAATGATGCGAAATTCTTGTATACGCTCCTCTTCTCACACCTGGAGTACCAGGATACATGACCCATGGAAGGACTACCCCAGGTTGCCTCTACTCCACTGTAGACCCCTCTTTTGGCGTGTCCATCTCTAGAAAAACAAGGTTAATAGAGGTATGCCAACTGCGTACAAAATTCCTAATGTCACAAAAAACCTCACACGTTGATATAATGGAGTCTTAGGGGAACCCAAATCCTGGAATCCAATGCCTATATATAATAGAATCACCTTACCATAAGCTCGGAATGTCAGTGCTTCGGGTATTAATATCCCGGGGAAATAATATCCCTAATCAAAGACTGAAGTAGTTTGAAAATAGTTGTACTCACTATCGATTGAAGTTGGATTCGAGTTCTAGAATATGTAGTAAGTGGTAGTGCCTCGTTCTAGGGTGTGAAACGTAGTCTAAAATAAGTAAAAAACCTAGTACCAAGTTCCTGGCATACAACTGTGTCTAAAATAAACAAAAAAGCTTATTATTTTATTGTTATTAGTAGAAATCTAAATTTTATTTTGGTTTTAGCTATTTTAGTCCTTATTATAAGAAGATAGCCTCCACGGCCAAACAGTGCCAAAAATTGAGATAAGAAGACCAGGCCCCAAATGCACACTCGAAAGCTGAACCTCACGGCTCATACGATGTATAAATGCAGCAACACAAGCAATATCTTCAGCCAACCTATGCCCTATATAGGCTCAACTAATATGCAACTAGTAGCACAAGAAAACATCCCAAACTTGAGGGGAAAACCCAAAATCCAACTAACTCTTCAACATTCTACTATTTCCAAAGTCACCCTACGACCTTCATAAGGACAACATAAGGTCAAAGGCGTCATATTACATCAAGAGCCGTAAAAAAGAAGTAGATGAAACAAACATAGAAAAAAGGGTCAAAGATCACAACAGTATTGACCTAGAATTCCCAACCCATGGATGTTATTTAGCGCAATTATATAGGCTATTTCCCCAAGGAAGCCCTATAGAGCCTATCTATCGTCCGACAAACAACGCATTGCAACTTGTAGATATCAGCTCAAATGATAGAAAATGAGCTCGAACTGTTGTGAAATTGATGAAATATGAATCCATATTCAAGATGAATCCAACTTTACTCTTTATTCTATATTCTTGGACGGGTAAAAATTAGGCCTAAAATGGGCCTGCAGGATTTGGTAACCAGAAATTAACTTTACCACAGAGTTCTCGGCATTATTAAGAATTTGTACTCCAAAACTGAGAACAATCCGAGTACAGGATGAGCCTTAAAATGCCCAAAGTTAAGGAGAAATAAAATGTAAAACTTTACATTATTTATACTAAAGAACGGAGAATTTATGTATTGAAAGGGAGGCGGGAAACAAATTATGGAGTAAACTGAGCTTAATGACTTAATTACTAACTAGAATCATCTAAAAATCAAGAAATTAAAAAGGACGAAGGAGCTTGATCATATAGCATGAATGTTGGAAAATCAAAATTTTTGAATGAATTCAAGAAGGGGAAACTTACGTACCCTGATGAGGAACACAAATTACACAATTTAAAAAATTTCCCTAGACATATACCAAGGTTTCACAGCTCTTAAAAGGACTTATAGAGAGATAAGAGATTGGATGATATGGAAAAAATGGTTGAAAAACCTAAGTTGCAAATATTTATACTACCAGACACACACCTTCATGATTGAGATGCACAGTGCCAAAAATTTGCGAGGCTGGGATTTTATTGTCATCATGATCATGATGGTCAGCTTGAGATCCTACAGGGTAAGAATTTTATAGGATCATAATTGTGTGAAGGGCTCCGCGATTGCAAAGAACAAAAAGGAAAACCTTCACAATCGCGTGGCATCTTTCACGATCACAAAGAGCAAAGTTGGTCAGCACTAGATGCTAGTTTTTGACAGCAAAATTATCTATTTCAAGGTGCTATGAACATCACCAAGAATTTGTTTGGAGTCCGATGAATGTACAAAGATATGCACACATTAGAAATGACATTTTAGACACAACAGTGTACTCAAAATCCAAATTCGAGGCTATTATGGCGAAATATTCACCAAGTCAACACTTGGGCCTAAAATTTATAAAATCTATCAAACCCCTTAAAAAGTCACTAGATTTCTCGAGAAGGGAACCAACACTCTTCATAAAATCTATCAAACCTACACACTAATAGTAGATCATTCACTGCACTGACTAGCTATTACTGTAGTTACCCTTTTTTGTTATACACTACATGCCACTGTATTACTTTCTAGGATTGTTCTTTACCTTACTTATGCTTACTTTTTTCGGTTGGACTTTGATGCCTAATGGGTAACCGTTGTTTTTGGTATTCATGCTACACTTCTGCATCAGGGAAGACACGATTATTCAAAAAAGTTTGGTGCTTTCGGGAGATACGGTTAGCAGTTGGCATTCATGCTGGCCGATCATCCTTATGTTTTATATAGTTATCCCACTTGGAGTTTGGACAAACATTTTGTAGTTTTTCCCCATTGTTGGTTATATGTTGTACCTTTTTTGTATACATAGATGCTCTACAACCATTATACGAGGTTCTAGGAGGCATTTTGGGTTATGTATTATGTATTTTGTTTCTATTTCATCCCATTATCTTCTTCTTCTTTTCTTTTGTGGTCCTTGTGCTTTGGGACAGAGTTAGGCTTGTCTTCAGGTGAGATGTAAACTTAGTCACAACTCGATTTTCAGGTTGTGACATATATGTTGCTAACGAGGTTTTTAGATACTGTGGGTGTGAGCCCAAATCGATGGCTCGAATGAGGTGATGATGATTTCCTGTCAATTTTATGAGTAATTAGGCATTTGGGTTTTACTAAATTATATCATGTCGAGGTATGCTAAAACATCGGGTAGTTGTTGCAGCCATTGAGTTATTGGAATGGCTTCTTGTTAAGCCTAACAAAGATCTGAGCGTTGTTTCGTATGTTGGTCAATGAACCTAGCATTAATTTAAAAGTACTAAAGTCAAGGCTTATTAGTAAAAATCAACTCCTCAACCTGCAAAAATCCCATATTCCTTCTCGAAGAAAGGTGAGAAACCTTTTGATCCTTGCATTAATTTTTATCTATTTTATATGAATAATGGTTCATGTAGTTTTGTTGCATGACTTTGTTGTTAGAGGGTATTAAAAAATGCAACTGAAGTAGTATCAATAAAAGAATGGCATGATATTTATGTCGAACATGTTTTAATAAGTAATAGGATATGGTTCTGTCTTGTATCTAAATTAGTGTAAAAAATAGGTATTTAGTTATAGCATGATTGTTTGTGTTTTTTATTACTCTATTTATTGGCTGAATCATATTTGTTTGTCTTGGCCCTGAATTGCAATATGTCTTTGAGGTTCAAGTGGAGAGTAGCAGGTTACTATGTCATTTATTAGAGCATAATATATGTTCATTCACTTGTTTCTGTCTAAATATTAGTAGTAATACATACTAGAAATCGTCATGCTTAATGTAGGAAAGAATTTAATAAGTTTCATCTACGGTGTCCTCCATGCTTTCTCTTGAGAAACGACATGAAATATTCTCCGACCCATGCAAAGATTATCCATTCATTCTAGTTTATTTCATGTTCTTATCATGATAAAGGTTGAATTTCTTTGATTAATGTTTAGCATATTTAGTTTGGCTGTGACTAACATTCCTATAAAAGAATTATTCTACATGTTAAGGTCCGTTAAGACTTAATTCATGTTTGAAAGATGATTTTGAAGGTTGATGTCACGGTATTTTACATCACATATTACACTTAGAACCCAAGAAATAAAACATGTTCTTGAGTAAAAACATTGTGTTTTAATGTATTTTATGAGTATTTGCAGGGTTAAGTCAATATAAGGAAGTTTTAAGCAATTGTACAGAAAAAGGGAAAGTTGTGCAAAATTATTGGACGTTTCTCCTGTCACCAAACGGCTCATCCAAACCTATTTCCCAAAAGGAATGGAACTGGATAAAAAGTCTAAGTCAGACAGTGGATTGGGCGGTTCGTCTAAATCCATCACCCAACTAATGTAACACTGGATAGGACCAACGATCAGATGGCTTAAACAAATGGTTCATCTAAAGAAAGACGGTTCACCCAAGTCCTTTTGCCTTATTGGAAGTTCGCTCTATAGAGAAAGTGACATATGGAAGACAAGACGGACCATCTGTCACCAGATGGTTCGTTCGTTGTTTCGTCCAAGGATGAGCGACGACCTAATCTAAGTTTTTATTATTGTACTTACATTAATACTACATAAATACCAGAATTAGGGTAGTTTGAAGAGTGTTTTGACTGGAAATTTAAGACTTTTGAATTTAAGGTTTTGATACATATATTTTCTCAAGAACACAAGTGTGAAGTTCATTGATCATTATTCTGCAATTAATTGGAAGCTTATTTCTGTGGTATGATATTCATTAATTTATCATTTAGTTATTTTATGTTGATATCTATGAGTGGCTAAATCCCCAACTCTAGGGTTGTGGGATCCATGGGTGAAACTTCATTAGGGTTGTAATTTACATATGGTTGTATAAACATAATCTCTATGTAATAAATGAATTTTAGTGGTTGAAACACTAGAACACACCTAGGTTTAACTAGCACTAACCCTTTGGTTAAAACTTGTAGTTGAGATTATGCTAAGAAATTTGGGGTGTTAAACGTCATCTAATGGTTGTTGATGTAGCAAGAGTAATCTTCTTGAATTACCATAATAAGGACAACACACTCTTTCACAACCCTAATCCGGTGTAAAAGAGATTTATCTGGGATTGAAGGTTGAGAAACACTTAGATAAATAGTATTGGCTTTATATGTAACTCTATGTTTAGGAAAGATTGAACAACTCCAGGATTACAATCCAAAGGTTTGTTGAACCATGGTGAACATTAACCTAGACTAGCAAAACACTTGAATTATTCTATAACCACAAGTAATAGCAACAAATACTTTCATATACGTAATCCCCCTTTTTACTTTATGTTTATTTCTAGAAAGAAACACTAACTGATTAGCTATTGCTACTGGGCGTACATTCTATACCATATTTCCTATAGGATCGACCCTAACCTAGTTGGGTTCTATAGTTGACCAACGATTTCTTATACTTCAGTAGGAGGTATTTTTTGAGCGTTATCAAATTTTGGCGTCATTGCCGGGGAATAAGGCTATCGTGAAGTCAAGTATAGTGACTGTTAGTTAGTTTTATTTCTTGTTTTCACTTTTTTGTGCTGTTTTTGTCTGCTGCAGGTATTGCATCCCAAGTACTCAGAGTTTGGGGTACCCTATTTCCATTCGATCCAGAAATATCAAGAACATTCTTAAGAATGAATAGGCCAGAGAGTGCAACTCTTCCTGACCCTGAACAGTACCTTGTTGATGCACACTGAGGAGTAAATCATCTAGATGCACATCGTAGACCTCAACCTGTGAGGCATAATAAGGTGTATGTGGACGAAGATGAGGCATACCTCGATGGGACTGGTCCTATTGGGGCAATCATTCTACCCCTACTAGCACCAGGCAACAAATTCAACATCACCAACATAATGATACAACTACTAACCTTGAAGGGTCTGTACGAAGAGTTGCTGGTGAGGACCCAAACCTACACTTGAAGAATTTCACAACCATATGGAAGTCTTATAACTTGCCCAGAGTGAGATAGAACACTTTCAAATTAATGCTTTTTTCACTATCACTGAGTGGAAAAGCTAC
>JBDJHY010828352.1:0-15136 GCA_039654485.1 Withania somnifera | reverse complement strand
GATCTCTTAAGAGGGGCAAACATGATCAAAGAGAACGTCAATTTCATGCTAGATGCAGGATTCATAATGAGATTTCCTCAATTATCATTGATAGTGGTAGTTACACTAACAATGTTAGTAAACCCTTGGTGGAACGATTATTCCTTAACACCACATTGCACCCAAGGCTATACAAACTTCAGTGGCTTGACGAAGAAGTTGAAATTCAAGTGAAAAAGTAAGTTGAGGATGAGTTTTGAAATTACGAAATATCATGGTGTTGTCCTTTGTGATATTTTGCCTATGGTGACTTGTTTTTAGTCCATGGAGATTTGATAGGGGTGTCACACATTATGGACATTCTAACAAATACTCCTTGTCTTCAATGACTAGAAACTTATAATTTTTCATCGAACTGTAATGAGGTAAGTGAAGATTATAGTCTCATGAAGGATATAAGATAGGGGTAAAGTGTGAGCAATGTGAAGGTTAAAAACCAAGGAGACCACTATGTATTAAGAGAGGGAAAATAGGTCAGCAAGACCTAAAGGGAAATAATGCTTGATGGCTACTACTGTAAAACATGCTAACCAAAAGACTAGCATTTTTCCTAGTCTTCCTTCTTCTATTTTTTTTAGGTAGGTAAGCTAAAAAGGATAATGTAATCATTATCTAAGAGTGTTGCATTCATTGAGGATCTATATTTTGGGGTCATCCAACACCTATTTTCTCAATCTAGAAGAAAAGAGTAGCCAAGCTTTTTGGTTCAGGCTAAGAAAGCAATGGGACTCATAGACAAGAAAGGAGGTCTAGGGGAGTTGGTTCAATGCTTCTTCCCCAAATTAAGTGTCTATTCGTTTCCACTCCAAGTAACCCTTAGAGTTGTGTTGAAGATTCCCTTGAGGTAGATTAAAATTTAGATCTACAGAGCCTTGAATCTTACCTCTAGGTGGAGGTTGAGGTTGTTCCTTTGAACATCCCATTAAATGTGTTTTATGTGCTTGATTAGTGTGGGATTCACTACGTATATTTCTCGATCCTTGTTGGTAATATGAGTTAAAAGGGAATTTTTTTCCCAAGCTATCCATCTTTCCACCTTTAAATGGATAGGCAATACCATGATACGATATGGACTCTTGAAGGCAAGAGTGGTTTGTTGAGATGAGGGTACCCAAAATCTTTGGGGGTTTTAAACTCTAGTTGCATAATGGTCTATATGTACTCCTACAACCACCAGATGAGATGTATTTTTTTCTTTTTAGTAATTGTTCAAAGAAAATATCTTTGAATGATAATCATCTCATGTGGTTAAAAAGTTTCCTTATCCATTGTTTAGGTTGGTCTTGTAGGGATCATCTTGCAGGGATCATGAAATGTTTACACTTATTATCAAACTTGTATAGTAAATAATTATCTACAATCATGCATTAGATCCTTTTTGTCATTCCCTATGGAACTTTGATGATCTGGGGTTTTTGAACATGCCTTAAACATATGTGGTTTCCATCAATTTGACCCTGATAGGTCTCAATTTATACCCAATTTCGTGGATCATGCTTTGCATCCTTTTTGCGGTGCAATATTTGCTAATCCTTATGCTAACCCTCATCCTATAAGGATCTTGTGGATTTTTGTTATTATGTTTATTCTTTTTTAGTTTTCATATTTGAGGATGAATCCTTTCCAAGAAAGGGTGAATGGTATTACCTGACTTAGCACTTTTGTTATGGATACAAGGTTACACCTCATGCCTAATGTCTCAAAACCAAATGGGCCTTAAACACACCTTAAATCATGCATTCATGCATTTATATGATCAATCCCATGTTTAGAAGATCACATTGAGGATTTGAAATTTAAATATCATAAAAGAGCACCAAACTTGAGATTCTATCCCAAAATGTGTTGCCAAGGTCTCAAAGATTTTTATGCATCAGAGTCACTTTGATGAGGTCTAATTGCTCAACGATGGTAGGCTATGCATTCCCATAAGCTCATAGAGGTAATTATTTTCAAAGAAAGCACGTTGTGGCAGTTTGATTAGACATTTTAGGAGGACGAAGACCCTTAAAATCCTCAAGAATCAATTTTATTTACCCCGAATGAAGCATGATTTGGGTAAAATTTTCAATCAATGCCTACAATATAAACAAGACAAGTATACACCTCCCTACTCCTAGTATTCCGTGGATGGATTTTTTTATTGATTTTTTGTTTTGATTGCCTAGATTTAGGAGGGAAGTGATAGCAGTTTGTGGTGGACATAGGTTTTCAAAATGGCTCATTTAGTTCCATGTAGAAATTATGATGATGCATCTCATGTTGTATGTGTGTTTTGTAATGTGCTTAAATTACATAGAGTTACTAGAACTATTGTTAGTGATAGGGATTCCAAATTTATTTGCCATTTTTGGATGAGTATATGGGAACAATTGGTACTAATCTTTTCTTTTCTACTTCTTTCCACCCCAAACAAATGGGAAAACCGAGGTAGTAAATCAGACTCTAGGTAACTTGCTTCATTATGTGATTGAGGGTTCCCAAATTCTTGGGAGGATCATTTACCTTTGATTGATGCTTCTTATACTCAATCTTTGTGCACTTCTATCAATATTACACCATTTGAAGCATGTCATATTTGTAATCCATTTATTTCACTAACCCTTACATCTTTGTCTACTGATGTTATTGTTAGCCTAGATGGAAAATGAAGGGCAAAGGAGATGTTGGAAATAAACTCACAAGTCAAGTATGCCATTGAGTTGAAAAAATCCAAGGTTTAATCAAGGGAAAAAAGTGTGATTCTTGATCCTAATGATTGGGTATGGGTACATTTCTGAAAGGAGAATTTTCCACATAATAGAAAGGGGAAGCTAATATCGAGGGATGATGGCCCCTTCAAAGTGCTTTAAAGGATCAACAATAATGCCTACAAAATTGAATTGGAAAGTGACTACAGTGTAAGTGGTTTTTCTAACATTATCCACTTGTCTCCTTATATTTAAGGTTAGGAGCCATATTCGAGGATGAATAATATTCAAGAAGGAAGAATGATATGGTCCTTGAGAGCATATATCCATCAAGGCCTTTCATTTGAAGCTATGAAAAAAATCTCAATGACTCTCAAGACTTGTTTGTGAAGGTAAAGGCCATTGAAGTACTTATAAGGAGAAAAATAAGGTGGTACAACTAATGGAGTACACACCCAAATGGAGGAGAAACAACTTGCTATTTCGAATGACACAATTTGTGAGCAGAGCCCTGGCCTACCTGCTAGTTGCAAACTTAGAAGTTCTTCAAGATGACCTTATGGAATCTAGGAGATGGATATGATGGGAATGTGACTCATATTTCATACATGTGATGGACACACGCCTAATCCTCGATACACACTTTCCCAATATATAAATACTTGATCCTTTTGGGTTTAAAATTCATTTTATGTTAACTATTAATCATTTGATACGTTGAATCATCGTAATAACTTAGTAAGCCTACTTTTATCTTATCTGATACTTAATTACGAGAGTATATCTCTTGTTTTAAAATTGAACTCTTGTTGTTGATTGGTTAATTTGTGTTTCAACTTGTGGCTAATCAATTTGGAGTGTTTTTCATTGATTTAATTTGAATTCTATTCAATTCAAGAATTATAATTGATATTTAAGGAATCCAATCCTTTATTTATCATTTATCCTATTATTTTGGTGTCTATTTTTCATACATATCTACTTCTTCCATCATTTATCTCTTTTAATAATTTTGATTCAGTTTTGTGTTATTTTCATAGCTAGGGTTACATCACTAAATTGCTCAATTGTGATTATACTAATGGGAGTAACACCCAATGTATAAGCTTCGACACTAATCTAATAACCTGTAATGACATGTGTGTTCATTTAACAATCTTTTTGACTTTTTATATGTCTACAACTTTCTGTTAGACGACCCAAGTAATTTATGACTTGTTGGGATCGGTAGCTTGGTGCCCAGAATCTCTATAGCTTTTTATCTCAATTTTCCTATTTTAAAAGCCTAACCTTGAAATGGTGGAACTTGAGATTGATTTTATAGTAAACGAGCTTAAAATTAGGTTTCGTTAGCTCCAAAATGTAATCTTGGTCTATTTGGACCTTTCATTCGTGTTCGGGGGCTTTGTTTTAGTATGAGATGTTTTGTGGAAATTTACCTCAACCAAAGTTCATTTAGGAGCCTAGAATGGCTTCTGATTATTGTAGTGTTTGGATTGGATTTTTTATGCTTCCATAAGATCTGTAATGTTGACATTAGTCTAATTGGGTCATTGGTGCGCTTCTTGGGATATCCAGGTTTGTTTTGAGGGTCCTTGTGGAAAGTTAGTTAGTGGTTCTTATTCAGTTTTGTATAGAGGTTTTTTTGCTCAAACGACCTCCGTTGGTCATTTTATCGATATCATTGAGTCTAGAATATTTTTTAATGCAAGTTGCATATATTTTTCTTCTAACAAATTCTGTTTAAATTCTTTCCCTTGTTCAAAAATCCAGCTATTATAGAACAACATTATAGTCCCAGATGTTTAACACGGTCGTATTCTTGTGATGTGATCGTGATAATCCTCTTTTTCTAGTTTTCACGCGATGATGCGGTGGGCATCACAATTGTGCTTGGATGGGAAATATGGGACTCAATGTGATGGACCAGTTGAGCTCCGCGGTCACAATCTTCTCTCCCAAGACTATATCATGGAGTTCCCTCGAATTTTGTTTCTATATAAATTGGTTTTTTAGATATTGTTTCCTCGACTAAATTTTGTTCCTATAGTGTGATTAATTGCTAGTGGGAGTTAGGGAAGTGTTTCCTCGTGCTAATTCCTTGTTTTTGGTAAGTTTTCCCTCCTTCTCCTTCCCCTTAAGTTTGTACGTGAAAATCTAATGTTGATTGCTTCTCTTGGGTTAATTGTGGTGTAAATTCTTGACTCTCATCTAGGAGTATCATTGGTTGAGCTTAATTTGGTGTCCTATAAGCTTTTTCCTCTTTCTCCAGGTATGTTCATGCATAATTTTTATCATGGTTAATTCTTGAATATTTCTCTTAATTGTACATAACCTTTCTTTGCCTTTTAAAAACCTATTTGTGGTCTGATTGAGCCCCTTTTTTTAGTGTTCCTTGAGTTGAGTCCTATATTTCTATACTTTTTGGTTTACTTTTCTTGTAGGGCCCACAAGCCCATTTTTATCCCCAACTTTTGACCTAAATTACACTTGGAAATATTTGCCTCATTTTTCACCCCTTAACCCGTAGAGTGTGTGTTTTATAGTTTCGAGAATATTTGTTCTTTGTTAGAGCTTCAAGCTAGAGTTATGTACTTTACGAGGATTTTAATTGGGGCCTAGGTAGGCTAGGCTTACCTTCCTCTTAGACCAGTATTATAGAGTATTTGAACTATGTTCTCTATTCGTTGGGATGGAGTTTATGTTAGGGACCTTTTATTGTTATTTTCCCTCTAGTTTTTACTGGTTTCGGGGGTCCCATGAAGGGATATAGTGTCCATTGGGATGTCGTATGTTGGTCTATCCTTGATGGGAGTGGATTTATTATTGGGAGCTTGAGTGGGGCCATAGTATGATTTTGGGAGGTTTATGTGGTTCGTTGGTGGGCTATGGCTGATCCTAATCTATTTTGAGAGCTTGTTTATCTATATTGTGTTGTACCATTACACACATATTAGTTTTATCTTGTGTAGTAGTTTGTTGGGTGGGATCTAATGTTTTTATGATATGGTAAGGACCTATTGGTACTGAAAAATGGGATTTTTTAATGGAACATAACATGAAAGAGTTTTCTATAACTAAACATCCATTACCACAACCGAACTGATGTTTTCGTACTTATATGTATCACCGGGGTTGTGGTATGGAGGTTTGACCTCCTATGTTTTGTTGAGGGCTCTTAGTACAGAGATGGCACCACCTGTGATTAGTTGGGAGCTATTATTCGAAGGTGGGACCTCATGCATTTGCAAAGGGCTTTAATCCAGAGGTGGGACCTGTCATGCTTAGCTGATAGATACTTTTGAGAGGTTGAACCTCTGAGTATCAGCTGGGAGTCATAGTTGATATTCCTTTATTTTACCCCCTTGAACTCATTGCTACCACATGTTTCTACTCTCTATACTTATGTGAAAGTCACGGTGAGTCCCCTATTTTGTTTGGTTGGACCTGCTGATAGAATAGGGCATCAGGTAGGTTTTGTATTGTATGTTTTCTTCCAGTATACACCAAGTTGTTGTATGGGGTTTTTTTCATGATATATATTATCCTTGCTTTACCTTATGCGTTAAATTACTATATTTGTTATTGTAATGACCCTCCTTGTCATTCCATGCTTTTCTATCTTTTCAGTGTCTAGAGTTGTCTAATTGTCACCCCAAGTCATTTATGAATTTCTAGGACTTGTAGTTTAGTTCCATGTCATCTTTATTTCCCATTATCTCAGTTTCCCTGTGTTGAAGGCTTAACCTTAAATTAGTGTGACTTAGGAGTGCGCTCTTAGTAAACGTGCTTGGAAATGGATTTTGGTAGTTTCGTTAGCTCTAAAATGCTGACTTTGGTCTAGTTTGGCCTTTAGTTCATTTCTCAGGGTTTTCATGTTGAGTTTGAGTTGTTTTATAGAAATTCAGTTCAGTCGGAGTTCATTGTGGATCCTGGGGTGGATGTTGTTGATCAAAATATTGGAATAAAAATGGAACGCTACCATTAGCTCCGTGATTGTGATTTTTAGCTTGTTGGTTTTTTGGTGGACTCTCGAGGTGTCCGAGATTGTTTTATGGGCCTATGTGAGAAATTAATTTTTTGATGATTTTGGTTCAATTTGTGTTGGGGGTTCTTTTTACTTAAACGATCACATCGACAAGTCCATTTAGTACGAAATATCTCTTCCATGTTGTATGTATATTTTTTTTCCTTAAATTAGTGTCTGATTCCATCCCCAGACGTCATTGGAAGATTTTGGAATTGGTTGAAGACAATTGTTTTACTGTCAAAAATTCAAGCATAATTCCTTCACCGTGATCATGGGGTTTGGGATTACGACTGCGGAAGGTTGCATCCTCATTCATCGCGATCATATAAACTTGTGATGTGATTGCATGAGCGTATCGTCTATCGCTATTGTGTGGGTGGTGGTCACCATCGCGATATGTTGTGGGATTTATGGTTGCGATCACGAGAGACCTAGACATAATCAGGTTGTAGGCAGAAGCTTCTATAAATATTAGTTCCATCTATTAAAAATTGTGTTTCTACTCGAAAATTCATCCTTTAAGTCCTTCTCTTGTTCAGTTTTAATGTCAAATTCGTTTGGGGAATTGCTGAGTTTGGTTATCGCATACTTGGGGAGCATTTGGGAGTTTGTTGTATTGTGTTTGGAGGTTGATTTCTTCCTTTCCCCTACTTTAGTTCTCACAGTGTTTTTCACTTCTTGTATAATCTTTCATTGGCTGATTAAGGACCTTCCGTAGGTCCAATCGCGCTCATTTTTTAACCATGGGTTGCTTGAGGTTAAGCCTTTACACTTGTATTTTTAGTTTATTTTTCAAGGATGTGGGGCCCATGGCCCTATTTTTAGGCCCAATTTACAGCCCAATATGCTTTACAAAATGTGGGTCTTAAACTTAACCTTTCAATCAACAGACCTTGTTTGTTATAGTTTTGGTCTATTTCAGGCATTTCTAAGTCCATTTGAGTTGTGTGCATGACTTGCGGGAACTTTTCATTGGTGTTCAGGTAGTCTAGGCTTACCGACTCCTTAGATTGGGATTCTTTTGTATATGTGTTGGATTCTACATAGTTTCTTGGTTAGGTTAGTAGTCTGTATGCCTTTCCTATTCTTTTGCACTCGTTTACCTTTTTGAGGCTTGTGTGGGGCCATGATTGTTATAAGCTGAGTAGTGTACCCTGCCTGCTGTGGGCGACTGTGTGGCTATAGTATTAGTGTTGCACTTTTTATTTACTATTCTAGGAGGTGTGTTTATGTGATCTCGATTATGGGGTCACGATCAAACACAAGGGAGAAACAAACGAACAAAAAAGGCTACTTAAAATTTCACAATAATCTATGATTTATGGGCAAAATCGGACTAGATACCATCACCTCCCAATCAACCCTATAAACTTAAAGCAAATTACAATTCAATTAATACGAGAAACCAATTTGAATCCACAAATGGGTAACTGGATGATCAATTGAAATAAAGAAGTTACAACGAGCAATTGCGAGAATGCACCCTTAATTGCTCACTACAAGATTATGCTAAACCATTCTAGTTTAGGAATCCACCCATTATCTATGATAAACTAAAAAGCATTAAGCTTCAGTTAATATTAATCATATCTAATAACATGTTGATTGAATAAAATAATAGAAGACTAGGTATTTATACTATTCTATGTTTTAGTAATTACAATTGATCCCAAAAGTGACTCAATATGTCAAAATAGTACTCTAAATTTTTGAGTTGTCAAATTGACCCCTCAAATTTGGGGTTCTTTTGATTTCAACCTCGGGTGTTCAATCATCTTCCAAGCTATCTTCCAAACTTGATATTGTCTTTTGTTGCACCCCGATTATGTATCTTTGAGTCCCATTTGGTTTCTTTAAGTTGTACACAACTTGGATCCCCTAGATTAGACCTCGAAGTATAGGTCTACCATGATTGATTCTTTTTATGCTCGTATCATCCCCCTTTCCTAGAAAGGATTTTTCCGTGAATCCATACATACACCTACAAGTCAAAGAAAAAAATGAACCACAACTTTCATCATTGCATAAGGGTTAGAATAAAGGTTAGCATGAATAGTGTCATATCCACGGAAATCCAACACAATGGGCAACCAAAAATTCCCTAATATCAAAGGATAAAGACTAAGGTGTAGAATATGTAGAACACACCAAATATTTAACCAAGCTATAAAGATTATAAAACATGGAAACCAAACAAGATGAACTTGACATACTTGATCAACCCAAACCTTGCAAAGACATATCACCCCACATAATGATAAAATGACTCAAGTTGATCCCCAAGGTCGAATACAAAGGTAGTGTTTATAGAAGTCTGCATATAAATCATATTCAAGCTCACAAGTAACACTAAATGATAATCAAATGGTAACAAAAAAGTTCTACTACTACTCAGTTCACTAAGCATGCCAACAACCAAACTCATATTAATCTTTCTAAAAAGACCAAGCCCTTCATTACCATGAAGGTAATGGAAACCAACACCACGGTCAATTGGAAAGGAATAATATGAAATGGGATCAAATAAATTCCAATTGGATTGGTTGTCTCTCCAGTTCACATAGAAATAGAACTCACCTATATGAGAATCATTATATGCAAACATGTAATATAGAAAGGCGTCTCTCAATTTAACTTCATCCGCAGTGCTCTCACGAGAAAGGGTACTCGTTGGTTCAAGTACGTCATGGCATGGGTAAAGAATGGAAATACATAGGGTTGATGAAGTAATGGATGTACATGCATCGCCTTTCTTCTAATGACAATACTTTCTAATTAATATACTTTAATCTCCTAAGAAGAGGTTTCCATCATTGGATTGTGTGTCATCAACACATATAGGGTTATTAAACAAACTATAACCTCCAAAGGAAGCTATATGTCCAACATTAGAAGATACCCCACTAGGAACATCCTCAATACTCATGTCATCGTCAAATACAATATTATCCTTAAGTATCACCCAATACTATGAGTTTATTAAGGAGAACAAGAAACGAAATTATAAGCTAAGGAATCATTATCAGTATGCAAATAAGCCACATGAAAATATACTTTGTCAACTATAGTAACTCCATCACTTAAGTAAGGTTCATTATCCACATGACCTAAATCCTCACTTAGTGGTTCATTATCACAACAGAGTTGACCATTAAAAAAAACATGCTAGTCATTGACATCTTAAGTTCAAAATTTTCAAGCATATCATTGTCACACTTAGAAATGACTAGCTTAGGGAAATCACCCTCGTGAGAAGAACTCTTACTTGGTCACAAACCACTAAGAACAACAAATGAACTACAACATAAGCGCTTACAAGCATCAAGTAATTCATCATCATATTTTACAAACAAGACATTATATTTTAAGGGGGAGCTATCGGTCAATGAATAAGAATGCATACATTTAAGTTTACTCTAAAAAAGACCAACATCATTGTTTGACACTTCATTAAGAACAATACCTCTATCAGCAAGATAAGAAATAGTATTCTCAACACAGGACTTTCTCATAGATTCACTCCCAATCAATTGTTCAACCTTATTACTTCCATCACTAAGCCGATGCTCATTAAACACATCACATGTATCCTTAAGTACTGGAGTACATTCCAAAATAAGTTTATCAACATCATTACCATAATATAATGTACCATCATTGACAATACATGTAGAAATACTAGGTGGACCAAAATTGTCCTCACTGGGGAATTTAAACTTATTGTTAATAGGATCAGCTAGTGTTTGAACATCCTCAATATGAATAGTATCACTTTTAGAAATAGATCACATATCAATGCACTGTAAATCAAGGCGCATTTTTCAAAACTAGGTGGACATGAATTATTCTTGCTAAAGAATCAATTCTGTCATCTAAAAGATCAACTAGTGTCTCCATGACCTCAACTTGTACATTTTCAATATAAGGAAAATACTTATCAACCACAAATATAGTTAACCCACAACTCATACTCATACCGTGAATATGATCATTAATAGTAGTAGAAGTATTAAGAATAGTTATTGTACCTTTAGTCATACATGAAGAATCTTCTTTGCCTTGGTAATTTCACTTGGAGAATTTCTTTCCTTCAAGTTCCTCATGGTTCTCCATGCATTTAGGCTCTTCATTAATTTGTGGTTAAGGAATTCCTTTAGACTTCTTCATGGGAAATTTTTTTCCATGTACCTGCAACAAAAAAGAGGAAATACTAGGCAAAGGACTAGTATCTATGTTTGTTTGTAACAAGTGTGCCATGCTGACAAGTTCCACCAATGGGTGTTCCTTATCTCAAACATCGGAGTTACTACTTGTTCTCATTAATCAAATGTAACTCCCATTCTTTATCCAATACCTTATCCGTTTGCTTCCTCTCGCTCTTCTCCCTTTCAAAGGTTTCATGGAGTTCTTTCATTACCTTATAATCCTCAATCACTTGGTAGGGTGTCAATGGTTCAAGAGCATTTTTTCGTCTTCCAAATAAAAATGGGTATTTTGTTACTTTCTATTATATAGTGTATCCCTATAATACAACCAAGGTTTACCAAGAAACACACGATAAGATAGCAAAGGAATAAGTATAACATCACACAACATTTCATCTTGGTACTTGCCTATGAAGAATTTCAAGACCACTTTGTTGGTTACCTTTACATCATCTTTCTTGTTGAGACATTGGAGTTTGTAAGGTCTGGGATGTTTTTATGTATGAATCTTAATTCTCTAAACTATTTTACAACTTACAACATTTACATTACTCCTATAATATATAATAAAGCTACACAACCCGTCCTTTACTCTACAACTTGTATGGAATAAGTTGACACTTTGATCCAGTTCATTTTGAAGGAGGTCCTCAATGAATATCCTTAATCCATGAGATTTGTAGGGTACATTCTAAGATGCATGTGATACATTTTATGGAGATATGTAGTTTTTGAATTGGTTTACCACAACTGGATGATATTTTTTGTGGTGAGTAATATAGTTCATATGGATCTCAGGTTGGGAGGTTATTCATCTAGAAGGTGGATCTTTGTTAGGTTTTGGGTACTCTCCCTGTATCCTCTTCCATTCTTTGGTTCCATCATACCATCTTCTCAGTCACTACAGACACTTTCCTTGATATGTCGGCAAATGGTCTCCTTATACCTTCCGACTTCACCCTAGGCTCCACATGTGATATATGTTAGTTCTATCTACACCACTATAGCCTTTTGTTTAAAATAATGAGGTAGTTTATACTCAGTACTTCCATCTATATCACCATGTTTCGCCAATGCTTCATAGGACCTATGAGAAAAGAAATTTTACCTCACATTATTCTCAAAGTCATGTAGTGAAGTGTAAGAACATCCTGATTCACAATCATAGCCTTCTCCATGCTCCTCTACTTCACTTTCACCTTCAAAAATGTAATTCACATTACTATATTTATCATAAGCACATATACCATCACATTATCCATAGGTTTCATCATCAAACTCACAAACTGTACAAGTATGTGCATAAGGACTATCATAGCCCTCACAATAGTTGTCTCCATAGTAATGAATTTCTGTATCATAGCCTTCATACTCCCTAAATTTCTCATCTTTATACCCGCATGTTCCTTCATTATCAGGGTTTACCATCATGGATCTCATGTGAATAAGAACCACCATAGTATTCACAAGGTTCATCAACCATCCCATGAGTCTATTCATTGTTTCCATTGCTTGCATTATTATAATCAAGCATATTAGTTGTATCTTGATCATAACTAGAAGCCATGGAAGAGATGTTATTCATATATTCTGATAAAACAAGAAAAAACAAGTTAATAATAAAAGCCCCTCACACCACTCCTTATGTTTTCTCTAAACTTACCTCTATGGCCATTCTCAAAATTGATCATCCACTAACTTTACTCAATTGATTCAAGGTTATCAAGTTTGAGGTAGATTGGATCTTTGGTGAAACAAATAACCAGAAAATTAAAATTTATTATAAAACATGAGCCAATGAAATTCCAACAAAAATTTAAATCAATAAACCAAACAAACAAGAAGAAGCACGAAGGAAAACGGACACTATGAACCAATTAAAAACGAAGTAGAAAAAAATAGTTGAAAATTAGTTGTAGAAATAATAAAATAGAATTGATGAATAAAAAAATGAAACAATGGAATAATAAATTAAAATGATTCAAGAAAGATTGATAAAACTAAGTTTAGAAAACTTTGGACTCCTTTTTAATAACGTTGAACCGTCAGGAGAGAGGGAAGATCGCCATCTAGGTGGCCCCACTATCTTTCCTGAAGATACCATAAAATTCTTGCAGTCCACCATAGTCTTTTGGGTGGTGGTTGCCATCCATGGTGGGAGGACCACCATCAAGGGTGGGAAGACCTCCGTCCAGGATGGTGAACCACCATCCACGATGGATTGGCCACTATCTTGGACAGAACCCGCAGAACTATGATGAGATTTTTGGTTTTATGGTCCCTGTTGGACCTACCTTCCTTATTATTAACCAAAAATAATTATTCCACCTATTAAAACTTGTTCCAATAAAATTCAAAACTAATTTGGATCAAACAACACAAAATTAGAGGAACTTCACAACAAATCTTTGAATCTCAACAATAACACCAATTTTTGAAACACCCTTAATGCAACTTGAATTTGAATGAAATTTGATATATAGGGTCCAAATGACTCGGGAAACATGATTATCAACACTGAAACACCAAATTTCAACTTATACTCGAGGATTATAGACCAAACATCATTTTTTCTATCTTCTTCATGTGAACAAGTTGATGAACACCAAGAACATTGATGAACTTCAAAATTCCAATACCACTTAAACCAACTCAAAATCGTAAAAAAAAATTCAATCATATACTCCTTGAGTGATGGTAACCAATACGCACTACATTTTAACACTGAATCAAGCCCAAAATTGAAAAAACACTTTCAACCTTCTTGAAGTTTTGAAGAACACCAAGAACAATGGTAACTTTCAAATTTGAAGTCCTTCAAATATTACCTGAACTCCACCAAATTTGAACCCCCCTCCTCAAGATATGGGAAATAAACCCCAAACACTTAGAAGCTTCAATTTCAACCCAAACACTAAAAATATCAAAACCCTTCAATGGTGGAAATTTTCAAATAACCTGGATTTAACTCAAACATTGAAACTGGCAATCAAAATAATAGGATATCAATTCCTAGAGTTCAAATTCAAGAAAACAACAACAAATCAATCCCCAAACTAAAAAATTTCTGGGAATTTTAAATTTTTTTATCTAAAGTTTTTGACTTATGAACTAGTATTGTAATTCAACATAATGATTTACAAGACAAAGCTCTTATAACAAATAATGCATTCTTGATTATAGGGTCATGGTTGAACACGAGGGATAAGGAAAGAAAAAAAAAAGGATATGGGAGATTTCATGCTAATCTACTGTTTATGGGCAACAAGGAACTCGATAGCCTTACCTCCCAATTGGACCTATAAATTGAAAGAAAACCCCAATTCAATTAACATGATAAACCAATTCGATAAGATAAAATAAGAAATTATGAGAATCCACCGTTAATCACTTAACTACAAGATTACGCGAAACTATCCTAGTTTGGGAATCCACCTACTACCTATGATAAACTAACAAGCTCTCAATTAAATTAATCATCTTGAATAACATGTTGACTGAATAAAATAATGAAAGAATAGGTATTTTTCCAAGTCTAAATTTCACTAATTATAATTGAGCCTAAAAGTAACTCTATATATCAAAATATCCCACTAAGTTCTTGAGTTATCAAACCCTTCAAGTTTGGGGTTACTTCAATTTGGCCCTTAAGTCTTTGATTATATTCCAAGCTACCTTTCAAACTTAAGATTGCCTTCCTTTGCACCAGATTATGTATCTTTGAGTCCCATTTGCTGTCTTTAGGTTGTCGACAACTTTAATCTCCTCAGTAAGACCTCAAAGTACAAGTCTGTCATGATTGGTGTTTTCGTGCTCGTGTAGTGTATGCTTAGCTAGTGACTTCTTGAATTTCCTAAATTTGAGCACGCCTTCTATTTTTCCTTGGTTTCTTTTTTGTGCATGGACGTCATAGTAGTTGTGAACAAGCGGGGACCATAGTATGATTTATTACTTGTGCAGGGTAAAACATATAATAAGTGGTTTTTGTATGAACTTAATAAAATATAGGTCTTACGACTTGTTTTTCCACAACCACGAGATGGTATAGAATATTTTCATAAATGTATTACTAGAACCAAATATATCCTTATATTATATATACTAGGGGGTCATTATATGGGTAGAGCGGGGCCTCCCCCAAGTGTGTTCGGAGGTTGAACCTACCGTTAGGG
>JBDJHY010828243.1:0-15137 GCA_039654485.1 Withania somnifera | reverse complement strand
ATGAATTTTAATTAATTGTTAACAATTGCTTGCTATTTTTCTTGTGGCTTGGGGTGATATGGGTGCTTAGGGAATTAGTATTATCCATCATATTGGATTTAAATGAACAAGTGGGGGTAATGAACATACTTGATGAATTTATTGAATAATGACTTTGTTTGAGTTGTATTGTAGATTATTAGTTCAAAACATGTTGTTAAAAATGATAACTTGAACAAAAATTGAGACGTAATTGTATACTTGCTGATGAAAATGCCACGGTAAATAAATTAGAACCTTGATATCAAAAATATTGATGCCAGGAGACTAAACTAGAATAAAAAGGCTATTCTTGATAGAATTTCCCAATAGGGCTTTATGCTATTAAATTAAAATATCAAATTGTGATTCTTTCTATGGTTGATATGTGATGGTTACTCATTGATGAAACGTGATAATGAACCTTGAACTACGTCTTGATGAGATCATCTTACTTATTGATATTGATTGTTTGCTGGCCATTGTGCCTTGATTGATATTATGTTAAGACATAGTCGAGGCCTAATCGAGTGTCTATATTGTGATAATAGCATTATATGGTGAATACGGCATAACCGAGGCTCTGATCGTGTGCCTATATTATTAAAATAACATAACCAAGGTCCTGACCGGGTGTCTATATAGATGAAAGGTATAGTTGAGGCCCTGACCGGATACCTGAATGTGATGATCGATGATGGATACTATCGATGAGTTGGGAAATGCCATCTTTGATGACTTGTTTCTAGACTTGAGATCCCTGTTCATGACTTTGGATATTGCTAGACTCGACTTTTATGATACTTTATTTCTATTATATGACTTGTAAAGTCGGGTATTTGCTCATATTTGTTGTATCTATAAAAACTGTTACTGGGTTGTTGAGTATATTTATTATAGGTTGTAGTATTGTTGGAGGAACGGTTTCAAGATTAGGGGCTTTTGTTTCCTTTTATAATTAGCCAGGGACACTTTGAGTACCGTTGTTCTTGTACTCTCTCCTGGCTTTTATACATTTTTTTGCAGGTACCGAGCTTTGAATTTAGCAATTCTCCCTTCTCACTTTAACCAGGAAGATTATGAGGATCTAGAGGTAAATGGCGTCTCTTTCATCAATTGGCACGAATTTCCTCATTTTAGTCTTTAATTTGTAAAGACTTCGTATGGATATTCGAAACTCTTGTATTTATATTCTATGTAAAGGCTTGTGAATGATGACAAATGTCCATGGGGTAGACTTATATATCTATTTTACCGTTGTGACTTTAACATTCAGTTGTTTTATTAGTTTAAATTCCACTTTTACCTGATTTATTGTTATTCGGCTGACCTATCAGGATGGGGAAGTAGGTGTCGTTAGTCTGGTTTTTGGGGCATGACAATTACGCTGTCAAACAAATCAAAATAGGAAAAAAATGTTTAAAATGCAAAATCTGACAGGGGAATATTAACATTGGGTGCATTTTGTTAGTATTCATGACCAGGTACATTTTTCAAGTAATCATGAACATGTTCCTAGTTTTATAAGATGTCAGTTCCTACATGCAATGCATCAAAATCACCCACGATTAAGCACATGAAGCATTAAGAAACTCTAAAACCTATGAACTGGGAAGTTGGACAAGATATTCTAATTCATCACACACCTTTTATGTCAGCCACTTCAAACTAAGAAGAACATTGAATTTAACTCCAAACATGAGAACATAGTTGCATCAACTTTGAAAGATTAAACATAAACTACACCTAGAAAAGTTTATTTTTGTTAACTCAACCTTAATCCTGGAGAAAAAATTGATAATAACTATACATCTACAAGCAAGTTGTTGAGTTTGGCTTACTGAAGCTTGGGATGGGAGTTGAGTTTAATTACAGAGAAATTTATCAAAGTTTTAAGTTCATTTAGGAGGAAGAAAATAGAAGGAAAAGATGTCCAGGTGATTTCAATTTTCATTAGAAATTAATCTGCAACACAAAAGGTAAATCTAAAATAAAAATACAAATCAAATGGACATCAAAGGATCATCAACAAACGAGGTTTCTCCTTTTACAAAATATACACTATATTAAAAGAACTAGTGACAAGATATGTGTGAGTTCTCTCATCCCAATATTGCCCTTCTAATTGAGAATTCTATAAAAGGAGTATGAAAAATTTGGAAAAGCTCTATCCTCAAATTGGTTGAAATAACAAATAGAAACAATGCCACAGGTCAGTAGATGCAACGTCGAGGATGACAAAAAAAACTACAACCATCGACACAACATAGCTACCAGCATCCATGATGCTTAAGAAAACTACACAGCGGAAAAGCTTTTGGGTCTCTAGGAATCAAGTAATCCAAAGGAACTTCATTCTACAAATAAAAGATCAATTTGCAACTCAGTTATCATAACCGCTATATCCCAACATACAAAATTGCAGAATTCAACATAAGAATTGCTTAAACAGATAATTCGGATCCGAAAGTAGTTATTGAAAAATACTATTAGTATATCTAAAATAACGAAAGAGAAATCATTTGCTCGAATCAGAGGGCACCTTTGTAAAAACCTTTGAAAGGGAAACAATTAGATTCTTCAACGAGAGAGAACGCTTGATCTATTTTTCGTTATCTTTGAAGTAAACTAAAAGACCTCTGAAAGAAATTTGGAGAAAACCTAAAGTGTATTTGCCGGTCTTTCTCTTTTTTGGGCAGAAAATGAAAAGAAAAGGTTAAAACTTAGGCCAGAATCTCAAAAGTTATAGTTATATTAAATGTATTAGCAACAAAAAAAGTAATTATTATTGTCAAATACTTTTAAAAATAGGAACAGTTAAATTAAGTTATTGTCATTTAGTGTAATTGGTTAACAATACTATAATTGTTGCATAAAAATTGTTGCAATTCTTTTTTTATTAAAATTTATTACATTAATAGTAAAATATGACAACAAGACTAAAATTATTGGCAAGAATAAAAAAAACTATGGATATAAATTGCAAGATATATCAACAATCAAAATTAAGTTGTTGCTATTTATTAATATAAGCCAACAATAATATAAATGTTGCTAAGAAGTTGTTGCTGATTTTAAAATTTCTTGTAGTGCAACTTGAATCCAGGAAACAATCTAAATGCCTCCAAAATATTTGATGTACAGTCTTCTCGACAATCTAGACATGGCTACACATCCTTCTCATTATTCTACCACTTTTTTTAGCACCAGGTCTTGCGCCAAAATCAGATGATGACACCTCGACTAGAAATATGGAAACCCAAGAACAAGTCCCCTCTACGGATGAGTGAATTGAATGAACTGAATAGAGTTATCTCAGACCAAGGACACACGCTAAGGAATCAAGAAATAGATGTTTTTCCTAGAGTTTTGTAGACTCTTGAAGATAAGTAACAGACATCTACAAATCGATTCGTGAGACTCTACTAAACTTGGCTTGTGTCTAGTGGTACATATGAACCTAGGCTTTGATACCAACTTGTCACGACTAGAAATCTAGTTGTGAATACATCTATCTTCCCTACTTGATAGATCAACCAAACTAACAATAGATCAAACGAAAACCCAAAGTAATTGCGGAAGTAAAAACATATAAGGACTTAAAACCTCACTAAACACCTCAAAAATAGATTGCAACTATGTACAAATCACTACTAAAATTTGTACAACAATACACATAATCGACATAGTCTTTAATAAGTAAAAATATCATAAAGCTAAAAGAAAGTTAAACAGCTCTCCGGTAACTGAGGATGAGATGGTCAGCTACCTTATAAATGTTTTAAGAATGCCCCTGAACTGAAGTGGATAAGTAGTTCATGAATTCTTGGGCACTGAACCTGCACAATAGTGTTGGAAAGCAAAGAGTAAGTACAAAACCACGGTACTCAGCAGTATCTGCGGCTAGTCTAAATATAAAGAACTAGTAAATACTCCTGACCTCTAACCACCCTCCAATATTATAACCTGCAAATAGTTATATCTAGCATCCCAGCCAACCGCACAAATCAATATATACATAAGTAAAAGTGATCCTCACAAGGTACGACTATTCACCAACTCTATAACATCAGTGATAACCTCAAAATGGACAATAACATCATTTCCAATTAAGTCCCTATGGTAATCTCACTTCATAGTCATATATTATGAATAATATCAGTTATCATCAGGTAGCAACAATAAGTTCAGTTTATGATCCAAATATCGATGATCTCAATTCAACACCAATTCTCAAATAAGTGCAAGTCATAGAGCAGGAAAACGATCTAAATAAGAAGCAAATCAATGTAAATACACTGCAATGTGCAAATAATCATGATGCATGTCTACCCTATATGTACATACCCTCTATCGAGACCACACTGTCAGGGCCCATGGGGACTCACAAAGTCCATGCACACCTTCTGTCAAGACCATCACTATTAGGTTTAAGTACTTTTGTTACCTCAATAATGTGCCTGTTGCCGAGACCTTCACAGCTAGGAATCTAATCAATATGTCACCTCAATAATATGCCTACTGCCAAGACCATCATAGTCAGGATATCAATCAATATGTTACCTCAAAATCTGATTGCTGCTAGGACCATCACATACAGGCTTCCAATATCATTTGTTTCCTTGATAAAGTAGGACAATCAATTCATACATACATATCAACAAATTTCACTTAAAAAGATATTATGGAAGTATGATGCTCAATCACAATAAATCACAAGGAAATCAATCCATCACGAAGGAAAAATAATCATCAGTCAACAATAATAGTCTAGCCTCCACAAAACTTCACAAAGTGATTTGCTTAAAAATAATTGAGTTAACATAAGGCAAATTTTTAACGTAGTTTTAGCCCAACAATTCAAGCGTAATCAACTATGGACTTCATGACTAACTCCTCAAATTACCAATTTCAATTCTCAAATGAATAATATCGGCCTCTCTTAGGAAATCACTATCAAGAATATATTTTCTAAGATACTATTTTCAATCACATTAGTCAATTCAACCAACTAGCATTCAATTCAAGTATACAATTCAATAATGTTCTCAAGAAGTTACAAAATCACAATATTACTCATTTTAGACCCAAAATGCTCAATCCAAATCAAGGTATATACCAATTCGAGAGAGGAATCAAATTGATGAATCACAAAACGATATGATCAGTTAATTTCTTATGGTAAATCATCATATTTAATATTAACAACTCCAATGTAATCATCCTCCCCAACTACACACATCCTATAAAACAATCACTAATATGTTATAAATAAACCAAGGAACCTCAGCTTGCCTTAAAAGTTGGGAAAAATCTATCAATCGTGAGCCTTGCCCTTCCATAGACCTCCAAACGAGAAACAATCTATTCACAAGCATATTACCCATAAGAAATAACAAAAAATTAATACACATATGTTGATAGTTAACACTTTATTTAGAAATTCACCCCGGACCCACAATATCAAAATCCAAATTTTATTGTGAAAATATGTTGCTCGATACTTGGGGAATTTAATTATCATATTTGAACGTAACCCAATCCATTTCAAATTTCAAATCAAGGTTTTACAAATTTTCTGGTTCATACATGAAACACCCCATTTTTGGGTTCAAATCCTTTGAATTCTATGTATAAACCATGTTAAAAATAGTGGGATTGATGAAAATGTGTTTAAAAACCTTACCAAATTGATATCTTCGAAATCCTTGATCAATCTTTTCCAAATTGGGGTTTTAGAGTTATGGACTATATGAAAAATAATCCAATTTCATGTAAAAAATATGATTTAGAATGTCATCGTGCACATAGCCCTCTACTGCAATCGCAGAGGGCCCATTACGATCGCGGGAGCTTACTTCATCGTGAAAGGAGTCAAGATTCTATGAACACAATGATCAACCTTCCCCTTCCCTTTGCTATTGCATTATAGGTATCACGGCAACGATGAATGAAAATCCCAACCTCTGCGATCGCGGCCCCATCCATGCAAACGCGTAGCACCATTAGTGACTTCACCAGTGCTATTTTTTTGCAGCAGATACATAGGGATCAAAGGCTCAAAATGGATCCTCGGGTTTTGTTCAGAACCCTGTGCAAAAGAACCATTATGCAAACATACTAATTTCTACGTTCCAGACTCAATGAAACCATCAAATCACGCGTACGAGTTCTCAGTGACTTGATACTCATTAAAGGGATAAAAAGTTGTCAAAATGACCAAAATGGCACCAGGGCCTACAGAAAATATGAAAGACCTCATCTAGGATAAACCCCACCTCCTTAGTCCAATTGAACCATCAAATTTTTTACCCAGGCACTTTAAGTCTAATGTTAACCAAAGTCAATCATTTCCCTTAAAACTCAACTTTATCCCGCCAAATCGCCAAAAATCACCACAAATATGATAACACAAAATAAAAAGGTGCTACTTGACAAGAGTCAACATCAAAACTAATGAAACTGGCATATTTTTATTTCGAGGTCTCGAACCCAGAATGAACCCTAGAGTTCCCTATTTCTCACATTTAAGCTTTAAAACTAAAATTTTCCAAAATCTTACTCAAGACTCGTTATGTTTCCATACCTACCATGGAATCAAACTTAGTTTAGTATAATGCAACTACGAGAAGGGTAAAATAGTAAAAAAATCACAAAAAATGGTAAAATAACCTTGAGGGTCATTACAGGAAGATGTCTAAGGTACTGATTCCACCTTACGAAACTAATACTATGTGCTCATGTGTCACGACCCAAAAATCAAGTTGTAATGGCATCTACATCCCACCTGTAGACAAGCTTAACCCTATCCCGGAGCATTAAGAGATTATTACTAACAAGTATCAAAAGAAAAGAGATGGAGCAGGAGAGAAGGAGATGAATAGAAAATAAAAACACATAACAAAAAGTAAATCCCTCAGAACCTGGTGTCGTGGCTTTCGAGCATCTATATACAGAATAGTAATAAATACAACCAACAACAGGCCAAAACCTATAACATAGCTATCAAGAATCCAACTAGAACAGCTGTGAAGACAGAAGGAGGACTGGCCAGCATGAGCGTTGACTGCTCATCATATCTCCTGAAATAGCACCAAACTAGCTCACATGATCGAGTTTACTATGCTGACTCATAACAAGATCTGTATCACAAAAAGATGCAAAAGTGTAATGAGTACCAAAAAAAAGGTACCAGTAGGCAAAAGTAAGCATAAGCAAGGTAAAGAGCGATCATAAGCAAATAGGGAAATAACATGTAATTAATAAGCATAAAAGGGGATAACTACAACAATAGCTATTATGTGTAGTGAATGATCAGCTATCAGTGTGTGAACACAATGGCCTAAGTCACTGACAAACCATGAACAATGCGAAACATACGTGGAGCTCAGACGTAACCAGCACACAGAAAGATCCATAAGAGAATATAAAACCAGTAATAAGTTAAGCCAACAACAATACAAAAGGTGTACGAACAGCGTCTACAAGATATAGAAAAGAGAAAATAAAGTCTACTAGCAACCAAACTCGACCAGTATCCTATACTTTTCTTGTAGATACAATAGGCAACCAAGTAACCCAATAGGTACTGCCCCCCCCCCAAAGTCCTGAAGAGTACAAATCAATGTAAAGGGGTGCGAAGGGACCCACGAAAGTTTTCCATATACTTATCCCTCCTACTCCTTTATACCCCTCCCTTGGTTGTAACTATACCTAGTAGTAGTACCTCAGGCATAGCCACCCAGTGTCGGAGGGTCCGTGGAGGGATCTAATCCCACATATTAAATCCTCATCGAAAGGCCAACTAGTGGCATAGTCATTAGGAAAAAATGTCAAAACTTGGGCTCAGCCTGTATATCATATCTCCGTGGAAAACTCAAGTACATCCAAATAGGAGAATAAAAACCACAGTAAAAACCCAACTGCTTCCATGTAGGCAATACCTAGAAATCAGAGTGATAGTGAGAAAATAGATAAGGTAGTGAGAGAAAATAGCTCCATACTGCATCACAATCGTGGATACATATAATATAGATATAGGAAAACCAATTTTGATTAATTAACTATCATATCAATGTTACCTATTTTTAAAATATCAATGTATTCTCGCAACACAGAACCAATCAATAGACTAAACTGGTCTAAGGTTGCTAACTTGAATCCGTAGAATAGTTGCCAAGCCCTAGTCACAAGGTACACCCTCTTCTAGCCTCACTACGATCTTGAGTCATGATTAATCACACAAAAGATGTCACAACTTCCCATAGGATTCCCATTAAGGGATAAGTACACACCTATATAGGGGAAAGCATGAAGCTATCAAAACTCAGGCCAATACAACTCACTCCCAGGATCGCATCGGGCTAGGGTAAAATATCATCACATAGGGATACTAACTATTTAGAAAAACCATATCCATCTACCTATAGCCAAGTAACTGTACACATACTCATCATATGTAACACCTCATGTAGAATACAGAATAATCAACCTGCTTAGATCATTTCCAAAGTAATCGGTATAAATCAGAGGATAGCTACTAAGCTCTAACCACTAGTATAATCCCCTTTCGAACCTCAATATGATCAAGAGATAGATAAAACATGTAGGTAGGGCCTCATATCCCTAGGGATATATAATAAACAACAAGTCCAGAAAGTTAGATCGTAGGCCAAGACACAACTATACGGGGTTTCAAATTAGTAACCTAATCGAGCTGGTAGTTACCAAATGTATATAGTACTAGGTACCTAATCTGAAAGAAGTAAGCCATAGCCCACCTGGACTCTGATTATAACCTCAAAGAACGTACTAAAATATCCAAAGAATCATAAATAAAGCTCAAAATCACAAAAATCTAGAAAAAAAATAGTCCGGGAATCAAGACAAGTAAAACAAGACCCATATTGCTATAGAAATAGAAGGGTCAAAATTCAAACTAAAAAATAGGTTCGTAAATTCTCGTATCTAAAAAAAATAGAATAGTTATACCAACACGTAAAGCACAGCTCATACATCATATGGTACAAGATAGGGATCAATTAACATTGGAAAATGAAGAAACAAGCCCAGAAAGTTCATGTAATATAGAAAACCTTATAATTAAAGAGAAACCAAGAAATTACCCAATAGAAACGATTGTACAATATCAAAAACACAATTTCATGGATTAAAATTATGTTTTGGACCCATAATTAATGCTAAGCTAAACTGAGATAGTGGAAAATTGATAGGAAAAAAAGGTTTTTGCATTAAAATAAAGATGAAGAGAAAACATATAATGTTGCCAGGCCAGGCTGTGCCCCTCAATTATGGACCCCACCCCACGATCACAATGGGTTAGCCGCTAAACCTCTATGATCACGGCCAAAAGCCTGTGAAAGGGGAGAATGTTGGACTGGAAAGATTTCTAAATTACTCTAACAAGGCTACAGGAGAGAAACGGAGACCGGTTTTGGCAATCCATATATGAAATCCTTATTTAATTTAAATTTCAGACTCAAAAAAATCGATGAAAAGGCGATTCGAGGTCATATAAGCTTAGTAAGGCCTGAAAGAGCTATAAAACTGTTAGGGACACAATCTATCAATCCAGCAAGTCACAAATGACTTGGGTCAGCTACTAAGATTCTCTAATCCCATAGGAATCGCGAAAATCACAAAAATAGCCTCAAGGTCCATTACATCATGCCTTTAGTGTGTCTACGTTATAGTCTTTTGCTCGCAGCTTATTCTTATACACTTATTTATCGCTATATAAGTCCTTCACGATTGTATTTCATTGTATAAGTGTGGTTCTAGACATACCAAATACAGTATGTTCAGATTCAACTCAGTTCAAATAGATGCTCCCAGTTATATTAGTTCCTTACACTCATGTCTCTTGTTTATTTAACCCTTTGTAGTTATGAGAAAGTTCTGATATAGTACCATGCTCCATCTCATATTTTTATGAGTCTCGGTATATGTATTTTAGTTAGATTCATTCAGTCACATCTATTCAAGTTAGATCAAATAGCATCTTGTTTATGTATAGTTCAACTCAGTCAGTGTCACTTACTTGATAAATGTTAATTTCGTCCATCATTCTAGAATGATTGATCATAAGGGGGAGATGATGTAACACCTAAAATTTTTAAACTAGAATTTAAATCGTTCTTCGTATGTTATTAGGCTTTAAGCTTATGGGATCGTACTTGTTCCTAGGTGGGAAAATTCATTTCTAAATCCTGGAAGTAGTGCTAGATGTGAATTAAGGTCATAAAGAACTCATATCACAAAGTTAAATTCAAAGCTTCTCTATCGGTCTAGTTTATGTATAGTTTCATGCATAGGTCATTTTCAAATTATCGTATCTCCAAAAATATAAGGATTTTTGTGGACAATAACCTATCAAATTAAAGGTCACTAAGTCTAGTATCCAATACAATAAACTGAGGTTGAAGTAAACTGTTATGAGTATTTTACTGAGGTCCATGTCTCATAGCATCTTCCTGGAGGTCTCTTCCTTGCCTCCTTGATGAGGGCTTTGAAAGAAGTCAATACCTTAGGAATGAGGACCACTTAGGTGTGGCCCACACCATATTCCCAATAAGTGTATTTTTCAATTTAGTACTCAATTTTCTCAAGGGATTTTTGGTAAATTCCTAACTTTTAGTGCCCAATACTGCGTCGTTTCAAGCTTTCCTAAGTTACATAGATAATTCCAAGACTTAGATAATTTTTCATTCTTTACATACTCAACTTTCAAGTTTAGAAGAAAATTTACATTCTTTCAAAAGGGGCTAAGACCTATGGTTCATCAAGGGATAAGAAGATTCAAGTTCCTCTAACAAATCCATCTTAAACTCTTTAAGCAAGATATGTAGAAATTCAAAAAGGATTTCCTTCCATGTTTGTGTCCACATTCTCTCAATTTCAATTTTAAGTTACCAACTTAGAATCTATGGTATATCCCAAGTAGCATGTTCATAATAAAGTTAGTTCCTCCAGCATATCACATGATGATTATTGTTGATTTTATATAAAACTTATATGTTATTTCATGGAGTTGCATATTTTCACAAAATGGAGTCAATTTCATACCAATACACTGTTGAGTAAAATTTTTCAATGTCATGCTCAAATATTTGTATTAAGAATCATGGTCCATGGTCATATTATCAATAAATTGATTAGCTTTCTAAAGTCTAATATAGAGTTATAGTGTCAGTCAGATTTTTCACAAACTGATTGGCTTTACAAAGTTTAAGCCATTTTTAGTACTAGTCAAAAAAACCTTGATAAGTTATGGCTTTGCAAAAACTTAAGCCAGGTTCATAATAGTTTACTTAACTATTTTCAGAATACATGTAAAGGTTCAAACAGTATTTATAGGCTCACAGAAGCAAACCGGTGTCGATTAGACACACAGTTTACTCAGACAGTCGATTCAGTATATATACAGTAGGAAACCATTTCAATCTTTGGGAGTGGTATAATAACTACATGCCACCATGGAATATTCTATCGCAAAGAGAATTATTTTAGTACTTAGTGGATCCACTAGGAAACAATCAGGTCCTATACTTTTGTCAGGGTGTAGTACACCCACCAACCGATAATCGGTAGTCTGGACTCCGTGTTTGCTCACACGATTGATGTTGGTTGTAGAAATTCTCACTCATGTTCATCTTACATTCAGAGTCACAGAATTTGCAAGCTAAATATTTATTAGATTTACTTTACTTATAAAGTTCAGTTTTAATCCTTCTCTCAGTAGTTTTTGACTTAAAGGTTTTTAATAGAGTTGCATATTTTGCAATAATAGTCCACAGTTTAGTTTTAGTTTCATATCAGTTAGGTGTTTAGTCGCAGTCAGTTTGGAAACTTTCATAACTAAATGGTTATCATCTTTGCTCTTTGCATGAGTATTGTCCTTACCTGAGTTTTATATATCTTTTAGCTTTTCATGAGTACTTATACTTATCAAACTTGCATAAATTGTTATATCATATTTTAGTCCAGCTTCAGACTTCGCTCAGTCACTTGTCTAGTTTTAAAGCCATATTTTACTTCAACTTTATGTCAGCCTAGAATTTGTCCTGTTAGCATCAATTTGTTTATGCATGTGTTGCATTCCTGTATACCAATACATTATATGTACTGACGCATATTTTTGCCTACACTCATAATGTAGATTCAGAAGAGCCTTCCTAGCTTTTGGTTAGTAGACTCAGCAGGTATCAACCAGGTGTCGGTGAGTCCTAATATTCTGAGGACAAATGCTTATTACAGTTGTTTAGAGTTAGCTGGAGGCTTGTCCCAACAACTCAGTAATTGTTAGTAGAGGCTTCATAGACGGTCAAATAGTTGTAATAAATATTTGCGATAAATTTTATTATTTGTTATGAATTTTTTTTGTCAATTTTGATTTATATTACAAGAGTTCATCCATGTATTATATTCTAAATTATTATTTTATATGTTTTATGTCTCACCCCGAGCTAACTCCCTAGAGGGACCAACATCCTTAGCTACTAAGTTGCCCTAGCAGCCTCGGAAGAACCACTTGCTTCATGCATAGCTCTACTCATAACACTCAACAAAAGCAATAGAAATAATATCATAAGTGTAATGGGAACCTCACGATAGCCAATAATCATTCTCAATAAAAGAATAGATAAACTCTAGTCTCAAAACCCATATGTCTCAGTTAGAAAGCCTCCACTCACTAAATAATGGACTGCTAGCACAAGAGTTTACTAGCTAGCCTCTAATGAATAAAAATAATAAATAAAGACAATAGTCTTAGATAAATAAATAAATAAAAGTAACTCCATAACTGGGACCTCGAATGAAATGAGGACTCAACAATATTCTAGTCTTCAAAGAGTGCAAATATGTCAATCTTGAACGTTCAGGCTGTTGGCAAAATCTACAAGGGGGTTAATACATGCAACAAGAGTAGAATCAGCACACAAAACATTTACTGGGTACGTGAGTAGGTTTAAAATAGGATATACAATGTTAAATTATAAGTGTTATATAGTACATAAACAGTTATATCATCTTCAAATCTATCTCAATTGAGAAGTTTAACAATTTATTATAAGCAATTAAAAAGCTTATATCTCAAATAAGTTCAGCTAAGCAGTTTAACTTATCAGTTTTAACAAAATACAAAGACTTAGTTAAAAATAAGTTTTCACTTTCTTCCTTCAACATATTTAATTTTTAACTTCTCTTTAGGAGTTTCTGCAACCGATATACCTCAAAGTAGTAGCAGTGAAGTATACATATTACCCCATGTAGAGGGGCCTCCGTACCTTTCCAAATGGTATGAACGTCGCTTCATATAATGAATCAAACTAGTCTACGCAGCCGACCTTACTGGGCCAATTATATAAAATATATATCCATACATTTGGCTATACAGGTTTGGATATTGGGACCTCCGTTTTCCCACCCTTGGTGCTAATTCTCCTCACATAAAATAATTATCTTTCTATTTCAACTTCATTAACTAATCTCGACTAGTGAACATTCTTGAATTAAACTGACTACCCAAACCCAGACTGGTCCAACTACAACCATCAATATAATTAAATCCGAACTCGTCCGATTATAACTCCTAATTTAGCTAGAATAGGAAAATTTAGTCAATTTAGACTCTTCATTTACTTCTCTCTTCACAGCTTATTTGTTAAGCAATAAAATCATTACTTTTCTTCAAATAGGCATAATTAGCCAAAAAAATAGTCAATTTAGACCCACTTAATGTTTATACTCAAAATCATGTAAAAAGTCAAGTAATTCTGATACTTTAATGCTTAATTCAAGTTTAAGAGTAAACCTTAAAATCATTACTTAACTTATGCTACAAAACTCTTCTCATATTTCTTACTTTAATTCTAAAAATATGTTAACTTATGAAATTTATATTCAAACTTCATAATTATAACTCAAAACATCAAGTAAATCATCAACTCAGAGAATCTTAATTTATAGAATTAAATAAGAAACCCAGCATGTTTCTACATCTTCAAAACCTTATTTAGAAAAGGTTTTTTAGGGCACAAGGGTGAAATGAGTCCTTGTTTAAAGTCTGCATACCTCAATTAAAGAGATCTAATAGAGGAAAGTTGATGAATTAGCTTCTAGAAGATGAACCTTTAGAAGAACCCTAACTTTGTTCTTAAGAAAATTTGAGAGAAGAACTTTTCTTTAATTTGATTTAGTGTATAATGATTTAAAATAGGATTTTGGGTTTAAATACCTTGAATTTTCTAGCCCCAAATGACATAGAATTGATGATTTAAGAGGTGGAAAATGACAAAAATAGCCTTGCAAAATGGGCTAAAATTACCCAAAATAACACGTAACCGCGATCCCAACCATGTCACAGTTGTTATTGCATCTACCACCCAACCATGTCACTTTTGGTACGGCTCCAACCTCCCTAGCATGACACGGTAGGTGTCATAGTTAACCTCAAACATAAAATCCTTATATATTTTTTTGAGAACATAGCATGTTTGCAATTGCGCCAAGCTTTCCACCGTAGAACGTTTGGAGGTTTCTAAACATGTGAACCATGTATAAATATAAGGAATTGATACCCAATCATTACCAATCCTCCTAGAATATAAAACAACACCATTTCATCCCTCGAAAGTACCAATATAAGCTAGAATTGCAAGAAATTATAGTGACGACAAGGCTTTACGGAAAGGGGCATAACTTTCTACCCGAACCCAAAATGACGTGCAGTTTATTGCATTGAAAACTTTGAAGGCTTAGAAATCATGAAAATGAAACCGATACATATACAATAGGAATAGAACCTTTTTGGATTCACATTCAGTCTCAAGGTTCAATTTAAGCCACAAAAAATAACAAGCTAAACTCTGGATAACTTTTTGAGGTGTTACATTTCATGTCTCATGACATGTCAATAAGTTTTCTTAGGCCATTAGTCGATCTGGTGCCTGTTACATCCAAGGTGTAGGTTCGAAGTATGGTAGTGGCCAAGACTCAGATAGACTTTTTTTGTAGGAAGAGAGATAAAAGTCTTTGTAGCGATTGTAAGCTTATCCTAAGTGAGAACTTTTATACTCTGCTTAAGCTTCTAGTGATGG